>VSMD01053611.1:0-131643 GCA_008750895.1 Mirza zaza
TTTTTTTGAGACAGAGTCTCGCTTTGTTGCCCAGGCTAGAGTGAGTGCCGTGGCATCAGCCTAGCTCACAGCAACCTCAGACTCCTGGGCTCAAGCAATCCTGCTGCCTCAGCCTCCCAAGTAGCTGGGACTACAGGTATGTGCCACCATGCCCGGCTAATTTTTTCTATATATATGTTAGTTGGCCAATTAATTTCTTTCTATTTATAGTAGAGATGGGGTCTTGCTCTTGCTCAGGCTGGTCTCGAACTCCTGAGCTCAAACGATCCGCCCACCTCGGCCTCCCAGAGAGCTAGGATTACAGGCTTGAGCCACCGCGCCCGGCCCATACACCATATATTGAAAATGTGCAGTTGAATGGATTTGAGTATAGTCATAGTTGTGCAACCACCACCACAATCTAACCATAGGATATTCTCATCACCCTGAAAAGAAACCGCACACCCTTTAGCAGTTATTATTTATTCCACCTACAGCCACTAATTTTTCTGCTTATTCTGGATCATATAAATGGAATAATACAATTTGTGATATTTTGTGACTGGCTCCTTTTACTTAAGTATCTTCAAAGTTCATATGTTGCATATATCAGTCCTTTATTTCTTTTTATTGCCAAATGATGGTTATAGACCTAGTAGAATTGCTAAATCATATGGTTATTCTATGTTTAACCTTTTGAGGAAATAAGTCTGTTTTCCAAAGTGGCTGCACCATAAAAATGTTCCCACCAGCAATGTATAAGGCTTCCAATTTCTGAAAACATTTGTTATTTTTTTAATTATAGCCATTGTTGTGGATGTGAAGTGATATCCCATTGTGGTTTTGGTTTTCATTTCCCTGATAACTGTGTTGAGCATCTTTTCATGTGCTAACTAGCAATTTGTTATAGTGGTTTATACTTCTTTCAAAAACTGCTGTCGTATCAAAGATTTTCAAAACTTGGGGTGCTTTTCAGTGCTAAGGCAATTGTTCTGATGTGCTTTCCTTTGCTCTCTCTGACATAACCTGCTCCATCTTCTGATATTTTGCCCAAATATTGTACATACAAACAGCAAGACTTGGCTTCCGGCTGCCCAGTTAAGCCCAAAGTCAACAAAATGCACGGAAACTTTAAAATCCTTCAAAATGCCACAGTTAAGATTTTGCTAAAGCAAGTGTTTTTTCTAACTCCTTGAGCTGCATATTGCCTTGAGTAATCATCATCCGAATCGTATCCTGCAGAAGAAAGTGAAATCTGGTTACTGTCTTACCTAGTTAAACAAGCTCTACCATTTTATTTGTTAAAATCAAGAACCAGGCTGGGCACAGTGGCTCATGTCTGTAATCCTAGCACTCTGGGAGGCCAAGGCGGGAGGATCGCTTGAGGTCAGTAGTTCAAGACCAGCCTGAACAAGAGCAAGACGCAATCTCTACTAAAAACCGAAAAAAAAAAATAGCCGGGCATGGTAGCTCATGTGTGTAGTCTCAGCTGAGGCAGGAGGATTGCTTGAGCCCAGTTGGAGGTTGCTCTGAGTTACAGGGCACTCTAGCCCTGGCAACAGAATGAGACTCTGTCTCAAAAAAACAAAAACAAAAACACCCATCCTGGGAATTCGAACTGCTACATATTAGGAAAGCCAAAAGCTTTCCAAATACATATGAAAGGTACAGCATAAAAGTCAGGTGATGTAGAATGTAGATACAGCAATATTAAATTTTAAAACATCACTTAGGTGAGTGGAAAATCAGTAATAATACAAGAAACGATCAAGATCTACCAGCTCAGTGACATTTATATTCCAAGATGTCTGCTGAACTTAAAAAAAAAAAATTCACCAATCAATACAGTGAGTCAGGGCCTGTCCTCACCATGATCTTGTTTCTCACCTCTTCTGTGGCACTTTTGTTCCTTTTGAATTCTTCCCTTGCCCAGTCCTTCAGGTATTTGCGATCAGAATCATTTGGAACTTGCCGAATTGCTTGCAAGATCCTTCTGTAGAGAAGGAGAACTTGCTGCCTTCTCATGAACTACACAGGGGAAGAGAAATGGCAATTACAAACCATACACTTCACCAGCCCGGAAAAGCAAACCAAATTATAACCGGAAGACTTCTCTTGGATCATCAATTTTCAAAAAGGTAAAGAAAATTTTTTTTTTTTTTTTTTTTTAAAGAAAGCATCAAGAAGTTCATCTGCCGTTTGCTTACTCCTTTGTGAAACCTAAGAACCAGTAAAATCGGCCGGGCACGGTGGCTCAGGCCTGTAATCCTAGCACTCTGGGAGGCCGAGGCAGGAGGATGGCTCAAGGTCAGGAGTTCCAAACCAGCCCCAGCAAGAGCAAGACTGTCTCTACTATAAATAGAAAGAAATTAATTGGACAACTAATATATATATAGAAAAAATTAGCCAGGCATGGTGGCGCATGCCTGTAGTCTCAGCTACTCCGGAGGCTGAGGCAGCAGGATTGCTTGAGCCCTGGAGTTTGAGGTTGCTGTGAGCTAGGCTGACGCCAAGTCACTCACTCTACCCTGGGCAACAGAGTGAGACTCTGTCTCAAAAACAAAAAAACAAAATAGAACCAGTAAAATCAAAAGCTGACAGGCAGAAAAGGGCTGCTGGACTTCTAGAAGTTGTAATCACAATAACAGCACTTTTTCCAAATTAACTTGTTCAAATCCTTTGTTCATGTCATTTGCACTTGACCACAGCTCTGTAGAACAGAGGGGTCTTCCTCCTGGCCCGCGGGCAGCTGGGGCGCCGGGGCCAAGAAATCCGAGCCTCACGCGCCGGCGCAGAGAGGAAGCCGCGCGCTTCCCGTCCGCCCCTCGCGAGAAGCCCCACCCCCAGGCCTGGGGCCAATCACAGAGACAGGAGCTCGCGAGCGGCTCGGTCACCCCCGAGACCCACTCTGTACGGTGCAGGGAGAGGTGGTGAATCAAGCAGCTCAGACCTCGGTAAGCTTCTCTATAAGGCTGAGAGAGCCGCTGGTACCTGTTTTAGGGTTAGCGTCGCGGGGGGTAAACGGGAAGCAGCCATATCCGCCAACGTCCCCCCGGAGCCTCAGTGCGCAGGAGCGGAAGTGGGGGCGCACCGGGGGGGCGGGGCGAGCTCGGTTTCCTGGGAGACCGCCTGCGGTTTGTGCGTTGACTGACTGCTGGGCTTTGGGATGGAAGCTCAGGGATTTGGAGCGAGTTGACGCGCTGCATAGCTCTGGGCTAGGAGTTTCTCCTGACTTAGTCTTGTTGTCTCCTAGTTAAAACGTGGTTACAGGGCATCACAGAGCTGTCCTGGTAATGAAATAAGTATGGCGAGGCAGCACAGTGCTTGGCCAGGCACATGGTTAAGAGTTCATTAAATGGAAGCCAAGTTTTTTTAGGGGGATAGGGAGAAAATTAGTGTTCTTTCGAGCCTTTTAACGTGTGTAGTTGAAAATACTAAAGTTTAAAATGTTATTTTAACACATTAACTGCCCTGTGAGTTGTAGTTAACACACGCTAGTTTTGACCCGGGTCCTCATGAAGCATAGGTAAGTCTCACAGGTCTCTTCGCCTCGGGAGCCACATGGGAGCGGCAGTGCTGTAGCCTACGAGTTATGGGATGGGTGGCCCCCAGGGGAAAACCCTGCAGCTGGTTTGTGAAACTCTCGTTGATGTTACTGTTACAATTAATATTGACAATTGCATATAACTCACGCACAGAAAATAAAACTTAAATTACGATCGTTTCGTTTTCAAAGTTTTATTTCTATTTTCCTAATAAAACACAGTGGCCCCAAGGAAAAAGGTTTTTTTTCTAATGTGGCAGTCAATGTGTTAAGATTCTCATTCTTCTTTATACCCCTTTTCATCCGGTTCTTTTCCCTCACAAGCATTTTCTCCCAGTGGTAGTCTTCATGATTGTCATTTGTATCCAGGCTGCCCCACTGTGGTTTGAAGCACTTTTCATCACTAATAACCAGGAACTGAACACCCCTATGCCTCAAGCTTTTATTTCTTCACAGTTGTTTTATCCTCCCCACAATTCACACTACACACCCTTAGATTATATTACTAGAAAGTGGGGTTAGTGAATCTTTGCCATATTACTTTTCCAAATGGCACTAAGGTAAAAACAAAAATGCCCATTCAGTATCTGTCTGAATCCTGGTGCTCCCTCTTCCTGTGTTCTGGTTATTTAGCCTCTCTTGGCCCATTTTCATAACTGCAAAGTGAAATAATGGTATCTACGTCAGTTTTGTATGTAATATACTGAGACCAGGACCTGGCACATAAGAACTTAGCTCTTTTGAACTTTACTGGGCATTGTATGAGTGATGCTAACTCCATGACCACATTGTCACTGATATATTTTTCAAATTTTGAAAGATTAGCGGCAACAATTGCTGATTTAATTTCTTAAAAATAAGTATCCCTTGCCATTTTTATACTGATTTTTGTGAATTGTCTGTTCATGATTTGGGTCCATTTATGATGAAGAGGACTTTTATTCTATATGGACTGTTAGCTCAATTTAATTTTTTGTCACTTATACATGCAGAAAGTTTAAGTCTCTATACAATTACTTGTATTTTTTGAGGCTTTTCATCTCCTGTAACCAACTTTGTTTTTACTGTTTAATTTTTAAAATACTCCATACAGAAGCATGATGTGTATCTAAGTTTTTCCAGTCACTAAGCTGTAATTTCAGTACCATTTATTAATTAATTAATTCCTCCTTTTGGGCTTTGTGATGACTTTTTCAGCATTGGGTAAATTCTTTTAGGGGCTCAATAACTATTTAGGATTGTTTCATCTTAGACTAGTTATGTTTTGAATTTCTTTGTTTTAGATATGTAGTCCAGATATGGCAGGACTCTTTAGTTTTTTGTAAAAATCTATTTAGTGTTCTATATGACCTTTAGAAATGTTTTATATCATTTCCCTCTAAATCATCTTACAATCCTTATTGGAATTTCGAAATAGTGTTGAATCTTATATGTGAGAACAAACATTTTTACACTATTTCTTCTTCCCAACTGGACACATTCACTCATGCTAAACACTGGTAATGCTGTTGAGTCTTATGTTCTCTGTCCTCTAAGACTCCTGCTTTGGGCAAGAAAACGTAAATTCAGTGTAGTGATAATAGCTCAAAGGTTCATACCCAGGGAGCTCATTCTTTCTGGAGGGCTTTTCCACGCTGGGTGTTTGTCAGAAAGCTGTTGTAAGAGGATTCCAGACAACATTTAGAACTCTGACAGATTCCAGGAACTATGGTTTGCTGTGATCAGGACAGTGGTGGGGATGCTGGGAGAGAAAAAGTCATTGTGACCTACGAGCATGTTCCCTAAGAAGTTTGAATAGTACCCTATGCACAGCAGGGAAACTTTGAAGAGATTTCCAGCTAGGCAAATTTTAGAAAGAACTTGGATATTGTAAGATGAAGCAAACCAAGCAAAGATTCAGCAATTAGTTGGGATATCACTGAAGATTAAAAGAGCCCTAGCTGCAGTGGAATCAGATGAGAGGGGAAGGAAAGACAGGATAAAATGATTAATTTGATTAGAGTTTAGATGTAGAGGGAAGTAAAGCAGATGTTATAGGTTAAGCTCTAAATTTCTCAACAGGGTGGCTGCTGGAATGATCAACCCAGAGGGGTAAGGTTGAAGAAACAGGTTTGGGGGAAATTAGAACACAGTGACATTTTGAACATGATGCATTTGAAGAGTCTATCACTCAAGTACAGCTCCAGCAGACATCTGAATATAATTGAGAATACCAAAGAGACTTTCTAGATGCCTGGATAGAGATTTTTGCAGGCTTTTTGCTTAGATGGTAAGGCTAGGAATGTGGTGAGATTGTCCAAAGTGAGATTATTAAGGATGCATGCAGAACACATGCATTTTGCTGTCCATTCTTTAAATATCAACTTACCTTTTTGAGTCTGTATAGTTTGGGGGTAGGGGGGAATGCTGTACACAAATGTCAAAACAGTTTCTCAGTAACTTTAAGTGACTCAAGAATGTCATGCTTCCTGCTCTGGGTCAAGAACCCTCAACCCCATCAGTTCCTGACCCATCCTGTAAATGCAGTTCCCATTTCTCATCACAAGTTGAAAACAGCACTCTTAGGTACCTGCTTACTGGAACTGTCTCAGACTCCATGAGCTAACCCAGGAGCAAAGTAAGCATTCTGGGCATACCAGTTGGGAAGCTCCATCTTAGACCTCTCAAAGGGAGATGTGATAAACTACACCACTGTCATGTTGTCTTTTCCTACCAGATTCAATCCTGCTTGGAAGATGAAACTTCCTGCCCCATAGAAGGCTTTAGCCAATTTGAGTCATTGCATGGTTCCCCAATCTCACCCTTTTCCCTGTATGACAAAGCCAGCATGTTGTACAACTCACCCACCATGCACATAAAACACGTGTAAGAAATTGAAGTTATGGGATCATGTTAGCACAGCATAAACTAGTGAGAGCTGACTGATCTAGCAGAGATCAATTCCCTAGCACACCTTTTACAGTCTTGTCACATTTCATTAAGAATGGTCACAAATTACATAAACAGTGGTATATGTTTTAATAATTTTTAGAATATAAGCTGCATAGCTTTTCAGAATAAAAAATAATGATATAACTTCAAGTACATGCTTTAGGACACTTGTTTAAACAAGCAATCTGTGTCTTTGATGACCACCTCAAAAGGGTGGCAAACTTCACAGTGTAACTTGAAAACAGACATGGGAAAAGATGATTGCATCATGGCACGTAAGCATGTTGCCTACAAAAGAACATTAAATAGAACACAGCACACAGGTTCAAGTATTCAAGCACTGCTTTCTGGCCAAGGAAAAACTGCTTAAAAACTTTTGATGTATTCTGACTGGAAAAAATAAGATATAGCCACTTAGATCTATCTGGACACAGCATTTCTTTTCCAGAATGAGACTGGCTCAGTCCAGCTTGAAAGCAGTGTGAGGAATGTTTCTTCCCCATAACTGTTAAGGGAAAAAAAAGAACTAAAGGAAAGTCATCTGTTCACCATTGCATAGTCTCCCGAAGCAGCAAACGCGAAGAGGACGCTGCAAAGCCACTTCGTTTTTACACAGCCCCAAGGATCGTTTTTGCAGATTACGTGGGCTCCCATAATGTCCACTTGCTTTACAAGAACACACCCCCCACATACTTCCTACCCTCCAAGAGAAGGTAGTTTCTTTCATGATCACATAACACACCTTCTGACTCTCCAGAAGACTGCAGCTGTCTCAGCCACTTGACAGCTTTTGGGTACACCCTTGGCAAGGCAGAGCTTAAAGCAGGGACAAAAGGGCAGTTTCCTTTTATCCTTTGTCCAAAGGCCTGGAACAGTCCCAGGTTCCTGGCAGCATCTTCTTAAGGTACAGGTGTCCAAGGCCCCCTCTTGGGCCAGGGCTTCCAAGACAGTGAGGAAGAGCAGCTCTTCCTCAGTTCAGACACTTGCTGCTATTGCTCCTTCACTGCCCCAAGTTTAGGCAAAGCAGGGAGCCTGAGAGCTTTCTCTAGGCTCTGAGATCATGTAAGATAAATATGCACATTACAATAAACTTTTTTGTGCCTGCTAGATGACTTTATAAATCAGATCTAAGTTCAAAACCAGTTGTCCAAAAGGGAACACCAGGATATTCTGACCATAGTTTACATAAAAGTCACTTTGGATTGCTCTCTCTGTTCTATGGGTGGTCAGAAGCTGTCACTAACTCAAACCACTGTCTGAGGGCATCGCTGAGTGTCTCAGGAAGTGCATTCACATCTCGAAGAATGATATAGAATGGGAATGGGAACTCCTCCATGTAGGATCGGATTTCAGGCATCTCTCCAGGTCCTTTAAATATTGGTACTTTAATGTCCAAGATAGAATCCTGTCAACAAAAAGACATTTTGAAATAAAAGGAAAACTAAATCAATGTCCATGGCTAGCCTACATGTCTTATTCCTGCATGTAAAACTAGCTTTTATTACAAAGTAAAAGAAAATTTTCAGAACTCTCATTATGTGGAAGGGGCAGATCCCTTTCTCTCTTTTTTGAGACAGAGTCTCACTTTGTTGCCTAGGCTAGAGTGAGTGCCGTGGCCTCAGCCTAGCTCACAGCAACCTCCTGGGCTCAAGCCATCCTACTGCCTCAGACTCCCACATAGCTAGGACTACAGGCATGCGCCACCATGCCTGGCTAATTTTTTCTATATGCATTGGCCAATTAATTTCTATTTATAGTGGAGACGGGGCGGGGGGGGGGGGGGTGTCTTGCTCAGGCTGGTTTCAAACTCCTGACCTCACCTCGAGCAATCCCCCCCCGAGTGCTAGGATTACAGGCGCGAGCCCAGCCAAGATCCCTTTCTGAGTGGCCCTTCTAGGAGAATAAGAGGAAAAGGGGCAGACAAGAAAAATCTACTTCCTCTACCATGGTTTCTTCCATTCTCTACTTGGAATAATTCACATTAAATCTTCACCTTGCTATCAAGGTGTAATATGACCTGCAGAGATAATGCTTCCCCTAGAACAGAACTGCCCTGCAGCATATTTCACTAAGCTAATTGATGCTTCCTGCTGAGATGTAAGTGTGGAAAGAGCTGGTCTCCACTTCAAAGTGGTCAGGGCCCATTATGTAGGCTGTAATGCCCATACTGACTTTGAATAGAGGGGAACATTCTGAGTCATGGCTCTCCCTCAGTCATTACCTATAAGCTATGTTGCAGACACTATAAGATGGGAATAATGACCCCTACCTTGCTGGCTTATTGTGAAGATTGAGGAGTAGAGATAAAGTGCCTGGAACAAGTGCCTGACAGAATACCATGAATGCTGGGAATTGCCAATATGATGGTACAACCCAGGCTGTGTATATTCCAATGGAAAACGTTAAAGGGAATCTCTACTTTATCTCTGGAAAAAGTGGCTTTTAGTAGTCACTCACCCGTGAACTGGGATTGTCCAACACGACAAAAATTACAAAGATGTTAGCATTCTGGGCAGCCTGTACTGCTGCCAGGACTCTTTCTTTGCCCTCAAGGAAAAGGCCTCGTCCATCAGAGACTATGAGGAGGAGTTGTGCAGTTTCTGTAGAACATATGAGAGAAAGGAAGGAATAAAATGAAAATACTTTTTTTTTTTTTTTGGAGACAGAGTCTGGCTCTGTCGCCCAGGCTAGAGTGTAGTGTTGCCATTGTAGCTCACTGCAACCTCAAACTCCTGGGCTCAAGCAGTCCCCCTGCCTCATCCTCCTATCGGCATGTGCCACCATGCCTGGCTAATTTCTCTATATTTTGTAGAGACAGGACCTTGATCCTGCTTAGGCTGGTCTCAAACTCCTGGCCTCAAGTGATCCTCCTTTGGCCTCTGAAAGTGCTATTATGGGTGTGAGCCAATGCGCCCAGCCAAAAATACATTTTTTTTTTTGAGACAGAGTCTCACTTTATTGCCCAGGCTAGAGTGAGTGCCGTGGCGTCAGCCTAGCTCACAGCAACCTCAAACTCTTGGGCTCAAGCAATCCTGCTGCCTCAGCCTCCCAAGTAGCTGGGACTACAGGCATGTGCCACCATGCCCAGCTAATTTTTTTTCTATATATATTTTAGTTGGCCAATTAATTTCTTTCTATTTATAGTAGAGATGGGGTCTCGCTCTTGCTCAGGCTGGTCTCGAACTCCTGAGCCCAAACGATCCGCCCACCTCGGCCTCCCAGAGAGCTAGGATTACAGGCTTGAGCCACCGCGCCCGGCCCAAAAATACATTTTTAACAACTCAAAACTACGTAAAGTAGGTCAAATTTAATGTAAGCTTTCTCTGTGCTATTAAAACTAAACAGATCTGAAACTGATGATTTTTGGACACAAAAGGAGCCTCTGATTCGATTAGACTGATTACTTAGGGTGCTTGAGTCAAAGACGAGACATAATAAATAAGACATAATAAGTTTCTGTCAATATACCACAATTTCCTTATAGAGCTTTAGGAAATGTCAAATTTAGATCAAGTAGAGCAGTATACTGTATGAAAGAATTAAAATGCTTATCTATGGCTATTATCTATAAAATGATAGTACTGAGCAGGCCATCAATTCCATATGTTTGTATCTTTTCCTGTAGAGCATACATTTTAAAACATGGTGACAGGTACAGTGAGATGAAGCAAGCAGCTTTTAAATATAGAAAATAGGAAAGCATTTTGTTAACACATGAAAGAATGCGGCTCACCTGGACTGATGTTTTGTGAGAACTGCTGTGCAGCAACAAACATGTTGGCAACAGACTCTAGAAACTAAACCAGAAATAGTTTAAATAGTTTTCTAATTGTCTTTCTTCCCATGTCAAAGGGTCTGAAATTACTTCTGACACTGAAGTGATTATTATAAGATAACCACCTCAGGTTTATAGGCCATCAACTGTCCCTTCTGGCCACCTGCAGTACAGGAAGAAGGATCCTTGTATTACATGGCATTTACCCTTGGATACAGGCATTCTCAAGCAGAGATGAAACATATCTCTGGTATACATCCCACTAGAGTTCTAGAAGATACCACAAAGGAAAAGAAATACCCCCCATGGGAGATAAGAAGCCAATAACCCCCTCAAATAAACCAAAGATCTGCCTTCTTTCAAGAAAATAACTGAGCAAAAGAGAGGCAAGAAAACATAAAATGTCCAGTGCAAACTAAAGAGATTTTATTTACAGCAGGAACCAGGAGAAATGTCCTATCCTCTTTTTTAATTTGTTACATCATCCTGAGCAAGTCACTGGCTTTATTTTACATCATTTCTTCTCTAGGCTAAATAAGGGAAAGAAATAGGGCTTGGCTCATCTGATAAGGATATTGGAAGATGCGTTTGTTTTTCTAAGCCTTTCCAAAGGCTTAGAAAAAATAGGGAGCCAGAAAACCAATGATGCAAAGTCAAATGATCTTTGAGGAACTGAGAAAAAGAAGTCTACACCTTGTTTTATAATGGATACCAAGTAAGCTTCTATTCCAGTAGTACACAGGCTAAAATCTAGGACTATTCTTTATTGTAAACTTTATCTGTCCTTACCATATTGGGGAAGGGAGAGTTCAAAAAAATTTTTCTCTCCTATATCAGCTTAAGAATAACTGTACAGAAGACATTTGATTTCATCTACATACCTGAGCAATCTTGGTTTTCTTTTGTTGGAATGTGCAGAGCCGTAGAATCTGGCACCCCGAGTAATCACTGAACTGCTCATGGAAGGGGTGTAACAGCTTTACAGACTCTCCAAAACTTGGAGGAGAAAAACCAAATACAAAACGAGTTATTTTCATGTAATCAAAATAAGTTGTGAATTGTTTTCCCAATGGGTACTAAAAGGACTTACCTACACACTGCAATCTGACCTACTTCCAGGAGGGTTAGTGCATTTCCAATCACAGCCAAAGATTCAAATGCAAGCTGTGAAACAGAGTTAAGGATTTAAGGCATCAGAATGTTCTCTAAATCAGTGCCTCTCAATCATTTTTTACAGCAAGATTCCCACAGAAAATGCTGTGTTTTCCATGGCACACAGGAGAACAACATCAGTAAGGCTATTATAGTTTACACCCAATCCAGAGGCTTTGGCAGCCACGTTGAAACCTAAAATCCATCACACTGGTAGGAATGGTCTACTCTAGACAACATTAGTAAAAGTGACCTTAAGAAATATGGTTCATAAATTTAAATTTTTCTTTCCTTTTTTTTGACTACATGAAAGGTAATCTCTTATGAGAAAGAAATTTAAAAAATCAATTTAAAACATTAATATGTAGTAAAATCACACTGTAGAACTGTATTAGAAAATGTCATTACCACTTGCATAAATGACAGCATAGTTTTAGAATTTAAACTTGTCTAAAAAACACCAAACTGAATGTTCTAATTATTTCATTTAATCTTCATAACAATTCTGAGTATGAGGTTATAATTATTGTTAGAAGTATATATATGTGTGTGTGTATATATATTTATATGAAAGTTGTATTATTATTATCCTTATTTTTCAGAGGATGAAACTGACACTTAAATTACCCCACATCGTGGTAATAAGTGAGCTGGGATATAATCCCACGTTCAGAAGTTACACTCTAATTCCAGCAGAACATACACATTTTAGGTCACTCATTAGTTCATGCTATATAATGGCATCACTGCAAAAAACACACTCTCTTCAGTGTATATAATGATGGTATTGTAAGTAATCCTATTCAGGCTCCTAAACATTGTTAAAATTGATGGAAGACTGACTCTGGATAATTTCAGACTTACATGTATCCCGAATACATTTAGAAAAAAAAAACGAAGGTTTCGGACATAATTGTGTTGTGCATAGTCTTAATAGTTTAACCACTTTGGTACGAGCATTGACTATAGTCAATAGCCACAGATGAATGTGCACAATCGAGCATTGACTGTAGTCGATAGCCACAGATGAACATGCACAGCAACTTTAGCCGACAGCCGATGATACGACTTTTCTAATTTTTCATTTATCAAAATAAAATAGTGAACATTTAAAAATAACATAATAAAAACATAGCTCTCTGGGAGGCCAAGGGGGGCAGATCATTTGAGTTCAGGAGTTTGAAACCAGCCTGAGCAAGAGCGAGACCCTGTCTCTACTATAAATAGAAAGAAATTAATTGGCCAACTAATATATATAGAAAAAATTAGCCAGGCATGGTGGCGCATGCCTGTAGTCCCAGCTACTCGGGAGGCTGAGGCAGCAGGATTGCTTGAGCCCAGGAGTTTGAGGTTGCTGTGAGCTAGGCTGATGCCACGGCACTCACTCTAGCCTGGGCAACAGAGTGAGGAGACTCTGCCTCAAAAAAAAAAAAAAAAAAACCACACAACAAAAACAAATAAATGTATATGTTACCTATTCTGAATTACATTACAAATAAAGCTGTCTGTAAAGTAAAACAAGCTTTCAGTGCTTTAAAGCTTTCCTCATCACACAAGAGAAAACGGATTCATCATCAACGCACAGCACAAACTATCATGGGAAGCCGGGCGCGGTGGCTCACGCCTGTAATCCTAGCTCTCTGGGAGGCTGAGGTGGGCGGATCCTTTGAGCTCAGGAGTTCGAGACCAGCCTGAGCAAGAGTGAGACCCCATCTCTACTATAAATACAAAGAAATTAATTGGCCAACTAATATAGATAGAAAAAATTAGCCGGGCATGGTGGCGCATGCCTGTAGTCCCAGCTACTTGGGAGGCTGAGGCAGCAGGATTGCTTGAGCCCAGGAGTTTGAGGTTGCTGTGAGCTAGGCTGACGCCACGGCACTCACTCTAGCCTGGGCAATAAAGTGAGACTCTGTCAAAAAAAAAAAAGAAACTATCATGGGAACCATGAGTGCCAGTGTGGGCAAGGTTTTGCAGCTGGTGAGCGCCATACCGAAGTGGTTAAGAGTACATTGTAGGTGGGGTATGGTGGCTCATGCCTATAATCCTAACACTATGAGGAGGGAGAGGCCAAGAGTTTGACAACAGCCTGAGAAAGAGCCAGACCTACAAAAAAATAGGAATATTAGGCCGGGCGTGGTGGCTCAAGCCTGTAATCCTAGCTCTCTGGGAGGCCGAGGTGGGCGGATCGTTTGGGCTCAGGAGTTCGAGACCAGCCTGAGCAAGAGCGAGACCCCATCTCTACTATAAAGAAATTAATTGGCCAACTAATATATATAGAAAAAATTAGCCGGGCATGGTGGCGCATGCCTGTAGTCCCAGCTACTTGGGAGGCTGAGGCAGCAGGATTGCTTAAGCCCAGGAGTTTGAGGTTGCTGTGAGCTAGGCTGATGCCACGGCACTCACTCTAGCCTGGGCAATAAAGTGAGACTGTCTCCAAAAAAAAAAAAAAAAAATTAGGAATATTAGCCAGGCTTGGTAGTGTGTGCCTATAGCCACTTGGGAGGCTAAGGGCAGGAGAACTGCTTGAGCCCAAGAGAGTTCGAGATTGCAGTGAGCTATGATGAGGCCACTGAACTCCAGGCTAGGTGACAGAGCAAGACCCTGTCTCAAAGTAAAAAACAAAAAAAAAAGGGGGGCGGGGGGAAGAAACCACATTGTTCCATTTTCTAGAAAATATACATTGTCAGATTTACTTATTTTGCAACTAGACAGTAGAATCTCTATTCAAGAAACAATTTAAACAACTTAGAATAGTAAAGGACTAAAATATTTGAGACATCTTGAATTGCCTTTTGAACTTTTTTTTTTGAGACAGAGTCTTGCTTTGTTGCCCAAGCTAGAGTGAGTGTTGTGGCGTCCGCCTAGCTCACAGCAACCTCAAGCAATCCTGCTGCCTCAGCCTCCCAAGCAGCTGGGACTACAGGCATGCGCCACCATGCCCAGCTAATTTTTTCTATATATATTAGTTAGCCAATTAATTTCTTTCTATTTATAGTAGAGACGGGGTCTCGCTCTTGCTCAGGCTGGTCTCGAACTCCTGACCTTGAGCAATCCGCCCACCTCGGCCTCCCAGAGTGCTAGAATTACAGGCGTGAGCCACCGCGCCTGGCGCCTTTTGAACTCTTTAAACCTTAGGTCTTCTCAAAGATAGTTATCATATTCTCAGAACAGGTAAACTGTTTTTGTCATATCATATTTAAAACATTTAGATGGCCCATGAAATATGGTTTGGTATTAATTTCCCATCAAATTGCCACTACATTTCTATTCCTTACCTGCTTGGTGTGGTTGTCTACCATACTAGAAGAGTCATCGATAGCCAAACATATCTGATACTGGCGTTTACTGGGCTTGGTCCTTCGAAGCCAAATCTTGTCTTTCCGAAATTGACTAGCAATGTATGGAATGACCTTCCGCATGTTTAGTCTCTTCCCTGTTCGATAGTCTCCTCTATTAAATTTATCCAGACAAGGGCAAAGATCAGTTAGCGACTACTAATTCCTCAGAACTTTCCCTAAGGGCAAAAGTCATATTAATAATACCTTAAAACCAACAATACCAAATAACCTGTGCAAGGAAAGTGGCGCGATGAAGCACTGTCAATTGAAGACTAAGGACCAGGATTCTCTTGACCACTAGCCAGAAAAACTGGACGTGTATGTGGCAATAATTAGGTCCTTCCAGAAAACCTAATGTCCATTTTGAAAAATCAGAAAAAATGCTTGCATTGAATATGAAGTTTTGGATTCTCTCTTTTCTGTTCTAAAACTATGGTTTTGGACTCATCTTTGAAAAGATCTAGATGAGTAACATCTATTGCAAGTGAGGAACACAATATATAGCAAGGTGAGCCGCACATACACCTGAAGTCTCAGCCAATTTTAGCATCAAATAGTAATAAACAAAAGAAACTGCATTCATACCAAACAGCACAGAAACTTTTGTGGTAGAGACAACAATAGGAAATCAGGGTAAGGGACACCATACTGGTGCCTATGCAGCAGAAGTACTGGCAACCTAGAAGCCAGTACCATAAGTGGTTAGGTGCTGAACTCAACAAAATTGACGATGCTGCCATCTTTTCAGGGCACCGTGAGGGCTTCCAGTGGAGAAGACTTACTTCAGCTTGGCTGCCTGGGTAGGCTCTAATATGAGACGCAGCTGTTCACACAACTGTTGTGAAAGAGGCGCAGTTAAGACCAGGTAACTCTGCCACATCTCAGCTGCAGCCTTCTCCTGTGACAACAGAATGTAAGTTACCCTCACAATGTCAGAGCCAACCATGTCGTTTTAGGGAGAAAATGACCTGCGTGAACTTTCTCAACAGAAGCACTTTAAAGCTTCTCTCAGCAAAGTGCTATCTAATTCACGTGATTAAAACTGTCTCCTTTTCCACCAAACCATAACCCACACTTCCAAGTGAGAAAGAATGAAACAAAGCAGTTTATTATTGGATTTCACGACCAAATCAATGCCTTATTCACATCACCTACAGAGAGCATAACCTGCACCCTTCATATGGGGAGAGAGATGTGAATGGGTAATTTTGGTGCCAGCAGATCCAGCTACTCATTCATGGGCTCTCAGAATCATGTTTCAAAAGTAAAAGTGACAAGTGAGTGCAAATCCCTCAAATAACACATTTAGCAGTGTGCTTAGACACAAAGCCCCGTAATTTTTCGGCCAACTCCGGCATAGCATTCAATGCATATTATGTGGTGGGAATGATGAGGACAACAGAAGTTAAAGGAACTAAACTTACCAGTTTCTCTCTATTTTAATTAAGATATAGAGATAGTGGCAAAGCAGAAAGAAAGCAATGGATAGACTAAGGCTTTAGGATTCTAATTATATATACCTTATGCCTGGTCCCTTTTACAAAGGTAATTGGAACTAAGACCCTATTAAGTTTACTGTATCTTAAAACAAAAACAATAAGTCAAGGTATTTTAGGAAAAATCCAGTGACTTACTTCTTCTGGATTTCCAGATTCATGTGGCTGCCACGTTTCCAGCTGTCTCTCCAGCTCCTGTCTTAGCTCACTGACATCTTTTAAAAAGGGCTAAGAAGAAAAAGACGCAGATAAGAGGCAGCCCACATTGGAACTCACATTGGAACCCCCAACTTACTACTACTGGCTGCCTTCCTCCCTGCGGTGTGACTTCAAAGTAAACAGTCAGATGCCCCTGAGATTTAAAACTGAAGCAAATTCAGTGGCACAATAAGATGCAAGATAACCATTCTTCTGCTTTCCATCTTAGACAATATGGACAAAGGAAACTTTTAACATTTATGAATCTATTCTAAACGAAAACACCCTTAAGTCATCAATAATTAAAATATTCTTTGGATAACTGGCAGTTTGGCTTGATCAAACTATTAAAGAAAAGAACTCACTTAAATGGCTCTTCCTGCATACAGGCATTAAACCAAAGATTCTTTTTACTTAACTATCATAAACTGCTAATCGTTCTAAAGGTTCCTTACACAAAAATAGTAAGCAGAGTAGGACATGAGAGCCAGACGCCAAAGACCTCAAATGGGATCCGCCATTATGGACAGGTCACTAAACCCTGGAATTAACTATTGGAACAGTGTCATCTGCTTAAAGAACACCTGTCACACCAATAGCATACCTAAAAACTTTTTAAGAACACGATACACTAAAACAACCAGATGTTACTTTTAAAGGCAATTAAAAATTTTATTTTGTCAATTTTTACAGCAGTAATTTGTGAGTTTTAATACCTGGAAAATGGTGTCCATGAGGAATTGATGGGCTGTATGAATGGTTGAATCTTGGCTTCTTTCTGGTTTCTCATTTTCTGTCTCTTTATGGGATTTGTCTGTCCTGGGGTCTTGGTCTCTCTCTTTTTCAACAGTTTGGGTCTCCATCTTATCAGAGTCTATTTTCATATAAGGACATAGTTTTACTTACACCACCACCACAATGGTTGAGCCTTCACTATTGCCCATCAGCCTTAACAATTAATCAAACCACTCACTCCTCAACACATTTCCACATATTGATTCCAAATATTCTTTCTCCACGAGTCATTGCCAGTTCTTACTCCCTAATTTCCCCTCCTCCCCATCCCAATGGTGAAGGTGGATGTTAATATTTGAGACTGTAGTTTATCCTAACAGGGCTTGTAAAACTCTGTGATTCTTAAAACTAAGTGCATGTAGAACTTTGAAAGAATAAAAACTAAAATAAAATTTAAAAAAAAACCCATAGTTTCATTTTACAGATGAGGAAACTCACACAAAGATAAATAATATGCCTCGACCTGTGGAGTGAGAGGCAAAGCCTGGATTTGAATCCAGGAAAGTAACTACAGAGATCCGGATTATAACAGCAGGGCAGACAACCTTGTCTAACAACCCTGAGAGGACAGGAATGAAGCAGAAGAAAAAGTCTTTTGAGTTTGGCAATTTCATTTCAATTTGCATTATTTATCCCATTGTTAATTTTTAATGTGCTAAATGCATGTCTTTTAAAAAAAAAATAAACTGCCTAGTAATAGAACTTGACTAGCTATGAAATGGAAACTTGTTGCTTTCTCCCATGTATTTTCTTATATTTAATATTTTACTGCATTTTATGCTAATATTGTATACTTTTAGGTAATTGGAAACATTTCTCTAATAATCAAGAATGTACCTTCTCATCCCAGCTGCAGTAAATGTACTATTCTATTTTCTTCAACACATTTAAAAAAGACCAATGGGATTCTGTTGGGAATTCAAGTTTCAGGGGTCTCCTTGATGGATGGTATCCTGTAATACCACCCCTATACCTGTCTACTACCTTTTTGCTCCCAAATAAAATATAGTGACATTACTATAGGCAAATTATTCATCTAAGCCATGGACTAGGATGTGGGACAAAACACCAGAGTAGACTACAGTACGAGAGAACTGAGTGCTCAGGAAGGGTCTATTTACTCCAGGACTCACTGAAGGTTGCTGTGGTGCCTGTCTTGACCTCCTCCGGCTTCAGCTGCTCTGGGTCTGCTGCTTTGAGCTTCTCCTGTTCCTCTGTGTCCATGAGGATATCCTCCATCTCCTCCTCTTCCTGATCCTTGCCAGCGTCTTTTGCGGACTGTTGCTGTTCCTTGCTGGCCACGTCTGCCAACAAAATGCATACACATACACAAAGCTTAGGTCTTTGCAGAACAAAGTAATGAGTGGGCTATGGTTTCAGTCATTTCTAGCTTCCAAAATTCTACTAATGCTTGTTCTACCACTGATCACCTATGTGTGTCAATTAAAAATAATAATTTTAGGCCGGGCGCGGTGGCTCACGCCTGTAATCCTAGCACTCTGGGAGGCCGAGGCAGGCGGATTGCTCAAGGTCAGAAGTTCAAAACCAGCCTGAGCAAGAGCGAGACCCTGTCTCTACTATAAATAGAAAGAAATTAATTGGCCAACTAATATATATATAAAAAAAAAAATTAGCCGGGCATGGTGGCACATGCCTGTAGTCCTAGCTACTTGGGAGGCTGAGGCAGGAGGATTGCTTGAGCCCAGGAGTTTGAGGTTGCTGTGAGCTAGGCTGACGCCACGGCACTCACTCTAGCCTGGGCATCAAAAAAGCGAGACTCTGTCTCAAAAAAATAATAATAATAATTTTTAAAAAGACTACACTACAAGGCACAGAAAGACCAACAAGGGGATGGGAATACCACTATTATGATCTTGGATGAGTTCTTAAATTCTTTGGCCTCAGTGCACTCACCCATAGAATGGAGACAGCCTAGGTCATAGGATTAATTATTTGAGGAAGTCCATGATCATGCAGAAAAAGCTCAGGAAAGTTTTTGGCACACAGCAAAATCTCAATACAATGGTAGCTATTATATTACTGCTTTATTTTTGTTTTTCAAGTGGGGACAGGGAGAGAATAAAGCAGAGCAATCATTTTCATGCCATCCTCATAGGTATTATCAACGCTACTTTACATGTTAGTAATGAAACAATGAAAAGTCACCAGGAGAACCAGAAGAGAAGACTGTCTGATGACTGACTACTTACGACCTTCTTGTGCTTAGACTTCCTTCCTCCCCTTTTCACTTTTAGGGAAAATACGTATTTCAAGTTCACAGTGCATGTCATTGCAGGGACCTATCTGAAGGTTTCTATGAAGAAATCTCCAGTACTAAGAAACCCTGAGGTCGACGCTTGGTTTAGATGTGGCCAAATGTTATCAAGGACACTTAAAAGGCTTATACTGAGCCCAGATGGCTGGGCATGGTGGCTCACGCCTGTAATCCCAGCACTTTGGGGAGGCTGAGGTGGGAGGATTGCTTGAGGCCAGGAGCTGGAAACCGGCCTGGGCAACATAGTGAGACCCCACCTCTACAAGAAAGAAGTGTGGTGGCGTGCACCTGTAGTCCCAGCTACTTAGGAGGATCACTTGAGCCCTGGAATCAGAGGTTTGAGTGAGCTATGATCAATGCCACTGTACTCCAGCCTGGATGACAGAGCAAAACCCGGTCTCCAAAAAAGAAGGCTTATACTGAGCCCAGAACCTTGAGCATCTTCATGTGGCTATGGATACCACTGTACCAAAACCAAACCACACTTCTTACAGTTTAAAAAACCACTTCCTCTCTCTGCTAATGTACTAATGAATTTGTACTAACATCCAGCAGGCACACAGTAACAAAGCATAAGCTCTCACAGAGCCCTCAGTGAGCAAAAGGAACAGCTTTCCCTGTAACATACCATATGTCTGTGCATCGTATGTGTTGCTGCCTTGTTTAATGTGCTCAAATTCATCTGCGTCCTCCACCTGGGCCTGCGGCTGGGCTGGGCTTTGCTCGGCATGGCTGTCCATATCCACAGTCTTCAGCCTTTTGTGTACGTGCTCATTGTGATCACCCATGGAGCGTTCATTGTCAGCCTCCCCAGGTTTCCTCTTAAAACTCTGTGGGGAAAAGTCCATAAATAACCATGAAGTCCAGGGACAGGTTAAGTAAATTAAGTATAGCCATACAACAATGGAATTCAAAGTAGATATTAAAAAGAACAGGCCTTGTATATACTCATATAGAACAATCTCTATATCTAAAAGGTAAGGGCTGGGCACGGTGGCTCATGCCTGTAATCCTAGCACTCTGGGAGGCCGAGGCAGGCGGATCACTTGAGGTCAGGAGTTCGAAACCAGCCTGAGCAAGCAAGAGCGAGACCCCTTCTCTACTATAAATAGAAATTAATTGACCAACTAAAAATATATAGAAAAAATTAGCTAGGCATGGTGGTGCATGCCTGTAGTCCCAGCTACTAGGAAGGTTGAGGCAGTAGGATTGCTTGAGCACAGGAGTTTGAGGTTGCTGTGAGCTAGGCTGACACGATAGCACTCAGTCTAGCCTGGGCAACAAAGTGAGACTCTGTCTCAAAAAACAAAAATAAATATAAATAAATAAATAATAAAATTAAATTAAAAAATAAAATATAAAATAAAGGCAAGGAAGCAAAGAAAGACACCCTTTCACCACATACATCCACACAGTATACATGCAGAAAATATCTCTGAAAGAAGAAAAAACTGGCAGCACCAATTTGACCTGGGGAGGTCCCTTGCATTGCGTGAGGACAGGGATAGAATATGTAAGCTTTTTAGAGGATTGGTTTTTATATACTTATTTTTATTATGTGCATAAATTATACCCTGTTAAGCAAACAAATTTTAAAAAGCAAAAGACAACGAACAGTGGAAAGAGTAAGACTGGTTGGCACTGGGCAGCAGCACACAGCACCTGGCTCTTAGGCTCCGCAGCAGGAACAGGGTGAGGGTGTGGGGAAGAAGCCCCAGCGAAGGATTCCATCGAGAAAACCCCATAGTCCTGGTCTGCTCACCAAGACTGCCATCACTTCTGGTGGGACAGCTTTTTTTTTTAAAAACCACTACATTTAAAGCATCTTTTTCTATATGCAACCTTCACCTAAGTTTAGTTAAGGAGTGATAGAAACCTGTGTGTTTTTCCTGGTGTGTTTCTGGGAGGCCAACCGGGCAATGAAGTTGGATTCATGACCTTCTGCCTGGTTTGCATCTGCAGCTCCACTTCCATGTTCCTAGGAAATCAAAGCCACAAAAGAGTGAGGTGAGGGAGCTATTACAAGCACCTGGTCACTGTGCTGCACAGAGCATGATGTCTCTCATCCTTATTCTCATCTGAGAACCATATGATCACTCCTGCCTACTCTGGAACTCACCCATGACTAAGGCCTGGCCTATGAGCAGAAATAGGGACATCTTGATACACAACTATGCTACCCTCTCAGTGGCCTTCACTTTGCAAGGGTTATTAGTCCCTTGTCTATGGAAAGAATGTATCACTCCAAAGGCAGGACAGACCTCTATTAGAAACCAAACTTCATCATCAGGCTGTGCACCCCTGAGGTCGTCATTTAACTTTACTAAGGCTTATTTTCCTCAAACATATAATGGAGAAAATAGAACAATATCATCTATCCCATGGGATATTGTGGGATATTGAAGACTTTTGCTAAAGTAATGAAAATGTTTAGGACTTAATGGGTGCTCAATGAATGATCATGGCGGTGGTGGTATATAAAAAGTATAGCTCAGAGAGGCTAAAGGAGTTGTCCAGAATCACCCAGGTAGCTAGCAGGTCCTCTCTGACATTCTGCTTTCTATAGCACTCAGCAACTTGAATAATGGCCATATCAGAACACATCACCACCAGGTCAGGGGAAAAGTGCTTTGCTTTTTAAATTAAAATATTTAGAAGCCTGGTGATGAGCAAGGAAAAGCAAAGCACCAATAGAGGCATACACCGTATGAAGTCTAAATCCAACCTTTTCTTTCTTGGGGGCTTTTTGAAAAACATGAACCTGATTTTCCCATTGAGAACTACCAGTCTAATAACATTGTCTTATGCACATCACTTAAATGCAGCCTGTAGCAAATATTCTGGGGTTTGTCCTGGGAGGCATATAAAAACAGATACAGTCATGCACCACATAATGGACTGCATATACAACAGCAGTCCTATGAGATTATAATACCATATTTTAACTGTACCTTTTCTATGTTTAGATGTGTTTAGATACACAAATACTTCCCACCGTGTTACAATTGGCTAAAGTGTTCACTAATGTGCAGGTTTGTAGCCTAGGAGCAACAGGCTATACCACCTGGGTTTATGTAAACACACTCTATGATGTTCCCACAATGATGAAACTGCCTAACAAAACATTTTTAATAATGTATTTCCATCATTAACATGGCTGTACAATCATTTTCTCAAAGGATGGAATGCAATCTAGAAGTCAACAACAACAACAAAACAAAACATCAAACATAAACCAACTACTGTTCAACTGAATGTGATTTCACACAAGGAGAAGATGGCTCCTACGAGGCAGCCATCCATTGCAGTGAGGGCCCATCACCTCTTTCCCCGGCTCCTTCTCGGGTGCAGCCCCAGCCAGCTCCACGGCCTGCGTGCTCTGCACGTTCTCTACGCCAGTCTGCCCGCAGGAGGCATGCTCCTTCCTCTCTGTAGCCTCTGGCATCTGCTCCTCTGTGTCAGAGACTTCCCCTTCTTCCTGCTTCTGCAGAAGTCAAACACAACATTAAATACTCTGAGACCCATAAGGGGTGTGTGTGTGTGTGTGTGTGTGGAGGGTCCCTGCAGCAAGCAGGCCCCCTACTCCTCACCGAGGGGAGTCTGTAGGGAGGGCATCAGCCAGAGAAAGAGTCTTAAAACAGAAACTTAAAAATCCTTGGCAGCACCACCTGGTGGTGGTGAAGTACCCTAAAAGAGAGTCTAGTGGGAATAGGTGCATTTCTCCTCCTCCTCATTTTTAACATAAGAAAAGCCAGACATCCCACAATACCTGGGGCTGGAAACCTTGGTCAACAGGGACATCACTCTCTCCACCTTCTTCATTAGCTTCCCTGTCCTCTTCCTCCAGAGACTGCTGCTGCTCCTCTGAGTTTTCTTCAGGAAGTTCAGCAGTGTCTTTGTCTTGGTTGTCAGCTCCTGTGTCCATCTCCTCCTCCCCCCCTTCCATCTTGTCATCTTCACTGGGGTCTTCCTCAGGTTCATTTGGACTTTGACCTTCACTCTGGTCAGCCTCGGTCTCTTCATTTCTTTCCTCAGCTTCATGATCTGTTTCTTTTGAATCCATCGGTTTTTCTTTTATCTCCAAAGGATTTTCCTCTGGATAGATATAAGAAGAAGAAAGAACACAGAATTTTAAAAACTTACATTGTTTCTTATGCTAGGAGGTAGCTGGCAAGTGTTTTTTTATTATTCTGTAAACCAGGGTTTGACAAACTATGACCCACAGGCCAGATCTGGCCCTCCACATGTATCTGTAAATAAAGTTTTATTAGAGCACAGCCATATATATTCTCTTATCTATTAACATATGACATGCTTACCCCATCCATTTATACTGCCTATGGCTACTTTTATATTATAGCAGTAGAACTGAGCTTATGGTTTATAGTGCCTAAAATATTTATTTGACACCTCAGAGAAAAAGTTTATTTACCCTTATTCTAACCCATATTCACATATTACATACTATTATTTCAATGGCACATTTTGTTAAAAATAAAGTAATCCACTTTAAAAAAAAAACAAAGAAAAAACAAAAAAAAATCCACAATAGGAAAATTTTAGACCAAAGATAGAAAATGACAGTTTAATGCTCAGTTGTCATAGTGAATGATACTTGGTAGGTGTCATTATTTATCACACACTGAAAATACAGCACACATTCAAATAGAAACAATCTTATTTTTAAAAGTTTCATTGAGTTTGAGGTTGCCGTGAGCTAGGCTGATGCTATGGCACTCTAACCAGGGTGACAGAGCGAGACTCTCTCTCAAGAAAAACAAATGAACACATGAAAACCTGAAACCATCATTTCCCTAAAAAAGCTGTACCTGGGCTCCATGAGAGGCCTGGGTATACTCAGCAATGGCTGTGGAGAGATTGCGCTATGTGTGAAGCACCACCCTGGGCATGGAAGTGCCAAAACACAGGACAGGAAGTGACAGCACTGAGACATACTTATAGGCCTATTCACATGAGAAACACTACTAAGGAAACAGTTTTCTCAAACTGGGGCTGACCTAACCAAACACAACTTATGACATGGCCATGACACTGGGCTAGCTCTCTAAAGAGAAATCAGTTACTGCTCATTTTCAGTGAGTTCCAACTGGTCCTTTTGGGTTTCTGGAAGACGCACCTTCTCCTTCTTCATTGTCTGTGTCCTCACCACCATTCTTATCTTCACTATCAAGGTTCAAGTCGTCTGGAAGGTCCAAGGCCTCAGGTTCTGGCAGCTTTTCCTGATTGCCATGATAAGGGTCCACCTCATTCTCATCATATTCACTCTGGGACAATGGAGAGAACAGGGGAAAAAAATAAACTTTTTTTTTTAAAAGCAGAATTCACATACCTCTAAGTATTTATACTATGCTGAGAGAATACAATGTCTCTTCCCTAAAGTTACAAGCACACATTAGTATTTTAATAATATTTTTAGAGCTTTCATGTTAGCATTTCAAACTTCATTTTCTGTACAGGTTTTTTAATCTCAAAAAAACTTATGAGATGCTTATGAGAATAAAGAAAAGTACCAGAGGTTTTAGCTTCCAAACTACAGCATGAGCCCAAACACCACAGACCACCTCATCAGTAATGATGAGTTAGATATTTTATGTCCCGTTAAGAGCCTCTGTTGCTGGCCGGGCGTGGTGGCTCACGCCTGTAATCCTAGCACTCTGGGAGGCCGAGGCAGGCAGATTGCTCGAGGTCAGGAGTTCGAAACTAGCCTGAGCAAGAGCGAGACCCCGTCTCTACTATAAACAGAAAGAAATTAATTGGCCAACTAATATATATAGAAAAAATTAGCTGGGCATGGTGACGCATGCCTGTAGTCCCAGCTACTCAGGAGGCTGAGGCAGAAGGATTGCTTGAGCCCAGGAGTTTGAGGTTGCTGTGAGCTAGGCTGATGCCACGGCACTCACTCTAGCCTGGGCAACAAAGCAAGACTCTGTTTCAAAAAAAAAAACAGAGCCTCTGTTGCAATTTCTTTTATGAGGCAATGGGAGAACAATAAATGAATAGGGGGAAAATGCCTTGAGACACCCCAGGAACTACACAGTGCAGTGGCCCTGGCCTAGAGTCAGGAGAGCCAATCAGTTTCAAATCCTCATTACCTCATCTATTTGTTCATTAATTTTATCTGGGCCTTGTCCACCATCATCAGCTTCTGCTTCTTCCTTTTGTTCCTTCTTATCTTGCTGGTTTTTATCTTTGTTCGAATTCCTAGCATCCAAGTTGTCATCTTTAGCAACAAGTTCAGATTCTTCCTAAATATCAGAGGAATAAAAAACACAAAGTTGTCTCACTCAATCCAAGAAACTGCTTCCACATGGATGACTCTAGCTAGTGAAGCTTCTAGACATGTATAATTTCTGCCTATTGGGCCTGTCCCATGGAAATATCTGCCAACGGGGTGCCATCCATGACCTGGAGAGAACCGTCCCAGTCTCCCAGACAGCAGCAGTAACAGCAGGTGCGTGAATGGTGACAGGGGTCTGATAATTAGATGCATCACACTGTGCTGCTTCAGTGTTGGACTCAGCTCTGGTGCTCTCCTAAGATGGGAGCTGGAGAAATTCAGTGGCCATCAGTAAAATCAGTGTAGAGAACCTACACTGAGTCTTCTTAACCTCCTTCCTGCATAACACATGGATGGCTGAGGTCAGGCTACTCTTTTATAGTTCTGAATACAATCAATGAGGTAGGATAGAAAAAAGAAAAAAGAGGGATGGAAGAAAGAGAAGAAGAAAAACAAAGGTGGAAAAAGAGGATCAATAAATGACAGGGAGTGGTAGATGGAGGGAAGATTACCTTTTCTCAGCTTGGGGGCTTTGGGATGGCGGGGGGAATCTTTTAATTACCTCATCCATTCCTGGTCCTGTTTCTTCAGTTTTACTGTCTTCTTCCTCCTCATCTTCCTCATCGTCATCACCCCAAAGCCTCTCATCTAGTTTGTCAGCTTCCTCACCATTGAGATCGCCCATCTGTTTATCCAGGTCTCCGCCCTCACTATCTGATTTCTCATCATCCTGTTCTGAAAGGGAAGGCACTGAACTTAGTTAGGCAGACCTGCAAACTGACCCAGGCCCGTGTATATAAAAGAGGCATGGAACCACTTCCCCAGCAAGGGCCCACCTGGGATTTACTCCGTTTCTACAGAACACTCTGTGGGCAGATGCTTTTAAGTCTACTCAAGTAGTCCTAACTGTGTTTTGCAAATTGTTTGGAGGAAAAAGGAAGTCTGTAATGTGTAAACAGATAGTAAGAAGATGGTAGAATAGCTGTCAGGATGTCTGGTTCTGGTGCTGGGGGAAATACCTATGTATGGGACTCAGCAACCTCCCTGGGCTTTAGTTTCATGTCTGTGAAATGATGGGGTTGGACTAGGTGATCTCCATGGGTCCTCCCCTATCTCCAACATACTGGCTTCTATGATTTTACCCAACACTGAAAATCAGGTCTAGATCAATTAATCAGAATTTTTATGCCTTTGTCTTTACTTGAGGTCTACTTTGCTAAACGTTAAGCAAGTGTACATTCTTCTCTAAGGTCAGCTTTCATTTCTGCAAGATCTTCACTGAGAATAAGATGCTGTATCTCAGATTAAACTTTGGACGAAATGTAGGGCAAAAGCTTAATTATGGTACAGACATATTACAGATGATGATGTGCTGTGAGAAATTATATTCTTAATCTTTAATGACAATAGGAATGTTTGTAAGATGTTAAATGAAAAAAGCAGACTATAGAACTGTACATGGTCTCTGTGTGAAAATGTATGCAATAAATAGAAAGAACTATACCAAAATGTATTAGGTGGTTTGGGTGGCAGGCCTAAGGGGGATCTATTTCTTTCCTACATTTTTGTTCCAAATAATCTAAAACAAACATCTACTGTTTTTATAATTAGGGGAAAAAGTTATTATTAAAAAATGACCCAGAAGGCCAGGCGAGGTGGCTCAAGCCTGTAATCCTAGCTCTCTGGGAAGCCGAGGTGGGCGGATCGTTTGAGCTCAGGAGTTCGAGACCAGCCTGAGCAAGAGCGAGACCCCATCTCTACTATAAATAGAAAGAAATTAATTGGCCAACTAAAATATATATAGAAAAAAAAAATTAGCTGGGCATGGTGGCGCATGCCTGTAGTCCCAGCTACTTGGGAGGCTGAGGCAGCAGGATTGCTTGAGCCCAGGAGTTTGAGGTTGCTGTGAGCTAGGCTGACGCCACGGCACTCACTCTAGCCTGGGCAATAAAGTGAAACTTTGTCTCAAAAAAAAAAAAAAAAAAAAAAGACCCAGAACAATGTGCTCTTCATTGAGAAGCTAGTTCTGATAGTGATCATCACTTTGTTCTTTCAGGCTTCCCTCAAGGGCACCATGAGCCCCTGCAGCCAGCACATGAGGCAGCAAGAACACCAGTCTGCGGCTCGGTTTAGTCAGGAGAGGAATCGCTGCAACAGATTATGGACTTCTGCTTTGGTGCAGATGGTGACAGCACACACAGCTGCTGAGGTTTTCAGTTGCAGTTAAGCAGAATAACAAACTTGTTTCAAAAGATTACAATAGGCTCCATATTGGGAATGTGTAATTTCCTAGATAAAGCATTTATGTTTTCAAAAACAAGAATGAAGCTATGACTTATAAACTCAAACCTTGTTCTTCAAGCTCCCCATCATGCATTTTCCCATCAAAGTCTTCTGACATCTCAATGGCATTATCTTCTCCCTTAATATCCGATCTTGAGTCAGGATCCTCTTTGTCTTTTTCCTGACCCTTCTGAAATGTGTCTTCCACCTATATCAAAATAGAAAATGTAAACAAATGCTGTAACTTCACTAATGTTTACTTCTGCTCTGGAATATAAATGCCAAGGTTAATAGTGTAAAAATATTTCTTTCTGGGCGCACGCACACACACACACACACACACACAAAAAGGAGAACCAACAGTGATAGCCATATGGAATAATTTGTATAAGTTTGTTTTACATTTCTGGAGTTAATTCCCATTTTATTGCATTTGTAATCAGAGAATATGGAATTATGTTCAGGTTTTTGAAATTCTTGGAAATTGTAATAAAAAAATTCCAGAAACATTTAAAAAATTCATCATCAATCTTACTATATTAATCTAAATCTTTTATATCTACTTTTGTCACTATGATCCTTGAAAGACAGTGCCCCACTGTGAATCTAATTTTGCTCATTTTTCCTTAATTTATATATTTCTATATAATCAATGTAATATTTGGGGCAAAAAGATTCATTGTTATCTTTCATTATGGTTGATTTTGAAAGTCCTTTTTCTAAAATACAAATATACTAAAATCTCATTAAAAGAATTCTAAGCAAAGTTTCCCACAGCATTCACATCTTCCAAAACTCCCATAGGAATGACCATTGGTGACATCCTGGTACATCTTTGATCTTTATCCATGAATGCACCAACACATACTTAGTAATACAGGGGATATGTATCAATACCTACCTCCTAACATCCTTTTAAACAAAAAAAGATCATTTGCTTACACATTGTTATGCAATCACCTTTTAATTTTTTTTTTTTTTTTTTGAGACAGAGTTTCACTTTATTGCCCAGGCTAGAGTGAGTGCCGTGGCGTCAGCCTAGCTCACAGCAACCTCAAACTCCTGGGCTCAAGCAATCCTGCTGCCTCAGCCTCAGAAAGTAGCTGGGACTACAGGCATGCGCCACCATGCCCGGCTAATTTTTTCTATATATATTTTAGTTGGCCAATTAATTTCTTTCTATTTATAGTAGAGATGGGGTCTCGCTCTTGCTCAGGCTGGTCTCGAACTCCTGAGCTCAAACGATCCGCCCACCTCGGCTTCCCAGAGAGCTAGGATTACAGGCTTGAGCCACCTCGCCCGGCCAATCACCTTTTAATTTAAAAAACACCTTAAATATATTTCCATGTACATACAAATTCAACTCATTCTATTTAATTACTATTATGGTATTGTTCTGCATAGATGACATAATTTAAGTAATTTCTTTTTGACGAGTCTTTGGATTGTCTCAAAATTTTCACCATTAAATACAATGCTGTAAGCTGGACGTGGTGGCTCATGCCTGTAATCCTGGCACTCTGGGAGGCCAAGGCAGGAGGATCGCTGAAGGTCAGGAGTTTGAAACCAGCCTGAGCAAGAGCAAGACCCTGTCTCTACTAAAAATAGAAACAAATTAATTGGCCAACTAAAAATATATATAGAAAAAATTAGCTGGGCATGGTGGCGTATGCATGTAGTCCCAGCTACTCAGGAGGCTGAGGCAGAAGGATTGCTTGAGCCCAGGAATTTGAGGTTGCTGTGAGGTAGGCTAATGCCACGGCACTCAAGCCCAGGCAACAGAATGAGACTCTGTCTCCAATAACAACAACAACAAAAATATACATATAATGCTACAGTGACTATCCCTTGTATAGATATACATATATCCTCACATACCTATTTATCTTTGACCCTTACTAGCATTTATATAAACATGGGCCAAGCATGGTGGCTCATGCCTGTAATCCCAACACTTTGGGAGGCAGAGGCAGGAGGCTCACCTGTGACCAAGATTTCAAGACCAGCCTGGTAACATAGAGAGACCCTATCTCTACAAAATATTAAAAATCAGCTGTGCATGGTGACATGTGCTTGTAGTCACAGCTACAAGCTATGGAAGGCTACGGTAAGCTATGATCACTGCACTCCAGCCAGAGTGACAAAGTGGGACGCTGTCTCGAAAAAATTATTTTTGGATTTGTTGGGCAAATGAATATACATAATTTAAAATTTAGCAGATACTGCCAAATTGTTCTAGTAGGTTTTTTATCCCACTTAATGTTTTATGTGTGGATTGTACTTTCCTATTAGGTTTGCACATATTTTTGTTTTACTTTTTTTCCTAATTTAAAAAAAAAAAAGTATATGTTAATCTGATTAAGTTAAATTTGAGAAGCACAAAAGGGCCAAAATAACAAAATAGAAAATGACAGAGCACCACATAAACACCGGTTTATTTGGTTTATTTCTGTCCAGTTTTCCCTGCTAAGAAAGAAAGAGACTATGAATTGGTTTGCTCCTCTATTTAAAAGCTATAAAATTACCTTAAATACAAATTTCTGATCTAACTTAGAATATAAGTGACAAAAAGAAATTCTACTACATTTCCTCAAGTTACAGTTGATTAATGTAAATGACCAATTAGTAGTGTGTACAAAAATCACTCCTGATGATAGGCATTTTAAAAAGCAATGCAACAACCTTAGTCCACAGCATCTGAATATTTGAAAAACATTCTTGATTCCAACCAAAAAATGATACGGAGTTTAAAAAAAAACACTCAACATGTCTTACAGATGTACAACAACAAAAATTATTACTAGCAACCTTTGGTATAACTGCTTAATGCAATCATCAATTAAATACTAACAAAAATACTCTGTAGAAAATCATCAAGTATCTCCCCATTTTTAAAAAAATCATAAAAATCATTCCCTCTAAAATTATACCTATAACCAATGACTGAGGTGCAAGGTGCCTTTCCTATGGTTTTTATTGGCACCCACTGCCCAAGATGCACTATATCCAGGCTTTGTAGATCACATTAACCTAATAAAAACCATTATACTGAAAAGAAAGGGAGTCAGTGTCTGTAAACTGTGCACCTATTTCACACATGTGAAAACGTACCTGTTCTTCATTTTCTATCTGGTCACTCACATCCCTCATGCCCTCGCCTTCTCCAATTCCACCTCCTTCATAGTCATGGAACTCAGTTGCTCCCTCTCCTGCTGAATCTTCCACGAATTCTTTGGGCAAGCAAAATCCCTTGAATACAAAAACAAAGAAAAGGGGAGGTGAACTGTTACACATGAAAGCAATTAAAAAAAGGATTTCCAGTCCTGCCTCAGGGGGGAAAAAAACAATTTAAACAACCACTTAATTCTTTTTCTAGCTCAGTATCTTAAGTCTGTTGGAAGTACAGTAGACCTTTGACCGTCTTTTCCTCCTTGGTGTTAAGAGTTATTATGCAGTTGCACAGCTTGACATGAGATTTAACATATGAATGGTTTTGACTTTGTAGAGGCCGCTGGCATGTGGTAATCTGTCACTTTGCCAAGATAAAAAAATTGAAGTATACCAGAGGGACAGAATTTAGGAGCAAGTCCTTGAGCAAGGGCAGAAGAAGCTCTAGAGAGAACACAGACATAGTAACAATCGTGAATTGTTAACAAAATTGCATTTCATGTCAGAAAATAGCTTGCAAAGAAAACCACAAGCCCATGGGACAAAAGTAAATAGAAAAAGAAGTAGAAGAAAGTGGTGGGTCTCAATCAGAAATTTTGTTTTTTTGAGATGGGGTCTTGCTGTGTTGCCCAGGCTTGTCTCAAACTCCTGGGATCAAGCAGCAATCCTCCCACTTTAATTTACTCAATCCCTAAGCAGCTGGGATTACAGGCATATGCCACTGCATTTGGCTCAGAAATTTTAATTTTATATGAGAAAATATATGCTGTCAAGATTTTTGTCAATCTGATGATGAGAATGTTTTAATAATTAGCTGCCAGTTAAGGAATTAAATTCTAAGACCATTAAACAGTGATTGTGACTTGGTTACACAGAAACAGCTTCCTTTGGGCCTGGCGCTTTAATTACAACCGAGACCTATTATATTAGCACTGTATAACCTACTTCTAAGTTCCTTTAGCACTACTCAGGGTGTAAATCCAATTTGGACACCTACAACAATCAAAGGAAAGGCAAATTCACTTTTATGACATGTATTCCTGGAAAGTTAACTGGAAAATACATTTTTGATAACTACCTTAATTTTCACATTGAACTACCTTATTTTAAACAAGGTATGTTTTTGATGTAGGCAGAAGAATGAGACCACATTGGAGGGAGTTTCAGATGGCCTTCTCAGAGCACATTACTACTGTAGCTATAGCTGTGACAGCCTCTGGGATCCCAACATTCTGCCCATTATCAGAACCATTCCCACTGCAAAACACACAGAGGTCTGACAGGCCAAAGTCATTTTAGTGCATGTCAGACAAGGGCGACAGTACAAAATGGATGAATCTAGAAACCCAAATCTTAAGGCACCCATACCATACACTGTCCTGCCACTGTCTTCTGCATAGTGTTTTCTCCAAGAAGTGATGAGATTTACAACTGGCTTGATCCCCATCAGGTAAGAAGGGACGAACATGAGACTCATTCATTTACTTATTAGTCAACTTATTACTCATTATCTAGAAGAGTATTTATCTTCTAGATATATGAAGTACCACTTTTTAACACTTTCCAGTATTTCAGACTCTCAGAAATAAAAACTCTTGAGTGTTTATAAGAAATCCAAACCCCATCAGTTTGTAAATTCATATCCTCCTCAAGTGAATCTCATCTGTATTATACTTAGATCTGGAAAACATCTTAGAATATTAAGGAAGAAACAAAACTTACAGATTCAAAGGAAGATGGTTTTCATTAAAATGCTAATGAGTATAGGCAGATCTCATTATGCAAATATGGAAAATTAGGCTCAGAGAGGTTAAGTGATGAACTCAGAGTGCAAGAACTGAATACCTCTATGACTAGACCTACCACACCATGTAGGATCTGCTAGATTTCACTTTCTCCTGCCCCTAAATACCAAGGGCAGGATCTACAATCTCTACAACCTCAGTGCTTTTAACAGCAATGGGTACATGGTGAATGAACAAATGACTTTCCTATGAAAGAAAAACACTCCTTCTAAGAGACCCACTATCATTTAATCATAATTAAATATAAATGGTTTAAAGAAAATCTAATAGCCTAAAGAGTTTATCTTACAAGTCTAGCTCAAGAGTTATTTACAAATTCCAAATTGGGGCTAGGGGAAGAAGAGTGTATTAATAGAAAACAGCAGCCGTGAGACAGCCTCTGGAGTGCAGGGAACTCATCAGTGGGGTGTCTGCATATTTGCAGACTTTAGGGGTGCCAGACAAAGCCCTCAAGCAGCCACGGGGAAAACAAATCACCTCCTGCTATTTGTACAGTCCAAAATAAAAGCCCATCAAACCAAAGACTAATGGATGTGGAATATCTGGGTTCCTGCTGCCCCACAGTACTCCACAGGAAGAGTCCTTACCTTCTGGGCGAGCTCTGTAAAGACATGGGCAAGTACAGAGAGCAGTTTTGCAGTGCTACGATGAGTTGCCAAAGACATGGTCAGGAAGAAGAGGATGAGGTCTGCGTAGCTGGAGAGCATGGGCACCAGGCGCACCAGCAAGCAGCAGGACTGGGTGAAGAACTGAGGGCGAAACAAAACAAAAAACTGGCTCACACTGTTTAGTGGGTACCAGGTTTCCTTTGAGGTGATAAAAACTTTCGGGAATTAGATAATGGCAATGGTTGTATAATATTGTAAATGTCACTAATGGCAAGTTGTATGTGTTTTTACCACCAACCTCCACCCAACTCCAACCCATACAGGCTCACTGAGATTGCTTCATTAACAAAAATCCTCACTTAAGTACACTTTTTTTTTTTTTTAAAACAGAGTCTCACTCTGTTGCCTGGGCTAGAGTACCATGACGTCAGCCTAACTCACAGCAACCTCAAACTCCTGGGCTCAAGCAATCCTTCTGCCTCAGCCTTCCAAATAGCTAGGACTATAGGTATGTGCCATCGTGCCCGGCTAATTTTTTCTATATATTTTTAGTTGGCCAATTAATTTGTTTCTATTTTTAGTAGAGACAGGGTCTCACTCTTGCTCAGGCTGGTTTCGAACTCCTGACCTTCGGTGATCCTCCTGCCTGAGCCTCCCAGAGTACTAGGATTACAGGCGTGAGCCACCGCACCCGGCCCCTAAGTGCACTTTAAATTCTCAGTTACTTAAATTTCATTTAGCTAACAATTTGGTTTTCAAAATTAAAATGTTTATGAATAAATCCTACTGCCAATTCAAAGCTGGCATTGAAGGCGATGCTATAGAACATAGAATGTTCAGCCAAAGTTGGCAGCAGTAACATCCATCACTAACATCAAATACTAAGGACTATGTGATTAGAATGTGAAAGAATCCTAAAGTAATGGATATCCTGGATTGTTAGCAATTTTGCACCTACGTATCTTATACCTGGAACGTGCAGCTAGCAAACGCTAAGCTTTTTGAAGCTTCTAAATGATATTTACATGTATAACAGATCACACTATTAGCGATTTGGCACTGAGGCCTGCGTTGGGACCCGTTCACGTGGATGAGGTGAAGCCCACTCTGCCTGTGCTTAGACCACTCTGAAGAGCAAGAAGCTTAAACAGAACACTTGGTTTTCAGCTTTTAAATGTGTGTGTGTGTGGGGGGGGGAACCAGGTGGTTACCGTGTGCTTTGCTGCTGTGCCATCCTCACCATACGATTTCAGCCTCTCCAACAGCTCAGAAATAGCAGAAATTATTTTCTGCACATGCAAAGTGCTCACATCGGCCCAGAAGTCATCCTCTAAGAGTTTTGTTAGATGTCCTGATTGCAGTCTTTCAAAGCCTGCTACCTCTTTCATTCAAAGAAAATAACACCAATCATGAGTAACAGAAAACAAATCCTTGCATCTCTATTCATACAGTCACCTATTCTCTTTTTTTAAAAAACTGAGATAGGGTCTCACTCTGTTGCCCAGGCTAGAGTGCAGTTGCCTCATTACAGCTCACTAAAACCTCAAACTCCTGGGCTCAAGTGATACTTCTGCCTCAGCTTCCCGAGTAGTTGGGACTACAAGTACACATCACCACGCCGAGCTAATATTTTTATTTTTTGTAGAGATGGGGTCTCTTGCTCTTGCTCAGACTGGTCTTGAACTCTTGGCCTCAGGCAACCCTCCCAAAGTGCTAGGATTACAGGTGTGAGGCACTGTGCCTGGCCAACAGTCACCTGTTTCTAACGTCTGTCCTTAACTAAATATTTAGCCACAGAAATAAATCAAATACAAAACTTAAATCAGGTATGAAACTCATTTTTGCCCAATTTCAGACATACCATCCTCTTTTTGTGGTTTTGCTTGGTCAGTGTTCTCCTCTGCTTTTTTACTGTTTCTTTCTGCTAAGTTCTGGATGGCACAGAGGATGGCTCGGATGGCAGTTTCCATTTGTTCTGAAAAATCTTCCACAAACCTTTCGTCTGACATTTGGTTTCCTAATAAGTACAAGTGGCAGAAAACAACAGACACCAATCATTTGCCTCAGAGCATCTGAAAATCATTAACAATACTCGTTTGTAAATTTTTTTTTTTTTTGGAGACAGTCTTGCTTTGTTGCCCAGGCTAGAGTGAGTGCCATGGCGTCAGCCTAGCTCACAGCAACCTCAAACTCCTGGGCTCAAGCAATCCTACTGCCTCAACCTTCCGAGTAGCTGGGACTACAGGCATGCCCCACCATGCCTGGCTAATTTTTTCTATATACATTAGTTGGCCAATTAATTCCTTTCTATTTATAGTAGAGACGGGGTCTCGCTCTTGCTCAGGCTGGTTTCGAACTCCTGACCTGGAGCAATCCGCCTTGGCATCCCAGAGTGCTAGGATTATAGGCGTGAACCTCCGTGCCCGGCCTCGTTTGTAATTTTAACAAGCAGTCCACTATGACAATAAGACGATGTATATAAACACAAACTTAGTCCAAATATCAGCCCCAAACTTTTCTGTCCAGGGGAAAACTTTAATAGCCCATGATGCCTTCCTAAGCGTGCTACAAAGTACGTGACATTATGATGATCCAAAGGCAAGACATCCAAAGGAATGAGACAAAAAAAGTTAAAGAGCTGTGGATTCCAACCATACATCCCTAGACAGGTAAATCTAGAACAAAATATAATGTGTCCTTAGAATAACTAGATTCACACCTACAAGACATCATTTCTACACTGGGCTTTTACTCTCTTACTGAACAACATTCCTTACCTCCTTGGCTGTCTGAAGTAAATAGATGTGTCTTCCAGGCAGTAAAATCATTAATGGCTTTGTCTATTTCTCCTCTTACATATTCCAGGCTTTCAACTAATGCTATTTGTGGGTCTCTTTCCTCAACCTCCATCCCTGGAAGAACGAACAAGGACTCTAGGCCTTGCAGATGAACTGACACCTGGGACAGGCAACTCAGCGCAGAGGAACAAACTTCAAAATCTTTCCTGCAACAGAAATACCGCAATGCTGAAAGGAAGAGGCTAAAAAACACACACAACCACTAAAACATATGAAAGGCAAAACTTACTGTATCTGAAGGTTTACAGCTACACATATGCCACAAAGTGCTATACGGGTCCACTGAACAACAGAGGATTGAAAACACAATCCTTTTCATAATTTTATCCATCCCATTTAAACTCTGATAAGCACCTAAGCACACAGAGGAAGGAAGAGGAAAGACATAGATACACTCACCAAGAATGAAAGAGAGTCTCACAAGACTGCTGCCTAATTTTGTCAATGTCCGCTTTCACCATTTTAATGTTTTTCAGCATCTCTGTTAATCTCGTAGTTGACTCTTGCCAAAGCTGGTCCTGTTTTCGCATCTGGCAACCAGATGGCAGCTGACTTCTAGGTACTGGAGATGGGAAGCTCAGATCGGAGGGAATTAGGTCCGGCATTGCTCCAGGAGTCTGTTCCTTGTTGAGTTCTTGTCCTTCCAGGTGGAGAGGAAAAGGATGAACCTGTGCCTGGGCACCAGTGTGACCTGGAGCTCTCCCCGCACCAGGGCAGCACTGCAGGAGCCAGGAGAGCTGCTCAAGTAGGATCTGGCTCTGCATGGCCAGGTGTTGCAGCCGCTCTGTCCACTGCTGCACGCCATCCTGAGGGGGGAAGGCCACAGGGTAGGCCAGGGGCCCTGTCAGCCTGCCGTGAATCTCTTGCACACAGCTAAGGAGGTTCCTGTGCAGAGAAATGCACGGGGTTAAAAATAATGGTATCTTAAACCATGTCACCATGTTGTTTTTACCAGTAAATTCGTTTGTGTGTTTCTCAACAAGTATGGGTTTTTTCATGTAACCAAGAAAGAAGGATCCCTCAGATTAGGTAAGAAGTCGGTTGAAATGCCTCCCCCCAAAGTACTCAGACACATCCTTCAGTCTTTCAGAAGTATCAAAACTCCCTGCTTATGACCTGACCCTCAGAGACCTCTCATGTCCAACACAATCACAGCACTGCAACGACTTCAAGTATCATTATCTAGTAAAGGTACTGTACTTTCCTAAATAAACCCTAATGAATGGAGCAGAAAATGGCTGAAGCCAAAGTGAATACAGACTGGAAATCCTATCTCTCAGTGAAGAATCAACTCAACAGATGATGAGAGGCTTCCTAACTGTCCTCACCTTTTAATTCTGTTTCCATTGAGGAGTATTCCACGTATGGCTCAGCAAATTGCCACTTTGAGATTCAAAAGCCTAACAGAAGCAAATGCAAATCTGACCTATACCTAGAGACTAGAATGTCCCAATACCATGAACACAACCCTATCAGCCCACTTGGACTTTTGGCAACAAATGTCATCATTCCAGACCCCAGTGCAGTTCACCTGTGATAATTTTCATCCTTAGCCCCCAAATCCCCCAGGTGCCATTCTGCAAGGATGTGTAGTCAGAACACCAGGGAGAGGAGGACCACAGGTGTATCACCGAAAGCATGGGGCAGAGCCAAGACAAACCCCAGCTGCCTCTTTGTGCTCCATTGGCCTCAAATTCATATTCACAACTGAGAGGTCATATTCCTCTTCTCTTCCCATGTTTCAGCAACTCTGAGCTGACTTACACAATTCTTCCTAATTCATGCCACAAACCCAATTAGTCAGCTGATACCTGAGGATGATCCACTGCTCAGTCAGTGTGGTCAGGGAGCGCCGCTGTCGGGTGAGCATCTTCATCAAATGTGCTGAGAACCCTTTACACCGCTCAATGTTGCCCATGCCCATCTCCTAGCAGAGGGAGAAGAAAAACATGGTTAAGTGCTACTGGTGAACACCATTCACAAGGGCTCTACTAGAGAGCTGTTTCATGGAAGAAACAAACTCCTTTCTGGGGAAGAGTCCTTTGCTTGCATAAGCTCCGGATGTGCTGAATTCTAGAGGTGACACGTTCATCCTTTGGAGCAGTGGTTCTCAAATTATGCTTCCACAGATCAATATGCCATCGTGAGGAACTATATTTAATATCAGAAGTGGACATTAATGGTCTTTTCTCAATTCACAAGGGGAAAAACGATCTGAAGATGGCATTCTCAATTTGAAGTTCTTCTTTAGTAATATCTGATACATCTGATCCTCCTGGCAAGTGTGTGTAATGAAATTTATTATAGGTTGGGCGTTGTGGCCCATGACTATCTATAATCCTAGAACTTTGGGAGTCCAATGCAGGAGGATCGCTTGAGGCCAAGAGTTCAAGACCAGCAACAGCAAGACCATATCTCTACAAAAAGTAAAAAAAAATGGCCTAGCATGGTAGTGCCTGCCTATAGCACCAGCTACTCGGAAGGCTGAGGTGGCAAAATTGCCTGAGCCAGGGAGTTTGAGTTTGCAGTGAGCTACAGTGATGGTGCCACTGCACTGTAGCCCAGGCAACAGAGACTCTGTCTCCATTAAAAAACAAAACAAAACAAAAAACACATTGTGCGTATAAATAAAATAAGATGCACTCTAATTTAACACAAAATTATACTGATTTATATTTCAAGTTTAAGGATGTTCTGCAAAAAGCTCAGTCACTTCCACTAATGAGTGGTTATCACATCCAAAGGTCTGAAAACACTGCCCTGGGATGAAGAGAACAAGAGCTTTCCAAGGCCCCTGCAATTCTCGTGGTCTGTCACTGTACCTTGGTAGGAGTTGCTAGGGCTGCGTTAAGCCTGGCATGCCGTGCAAGGGAGCGATAAAAATACTTCTGGCACCCATCCCACGAAGACGAGATTTCTATAAGCAGCCTAGAAAAGATATCAACATGATTTACTTCATTAAAACCGTAATCTCCCACCCCACATCCTGAAGACTCAGATTGGTGTATCTGGCCACAACCAAAAGCCAACAGTCTGAATAGACTTATCTCTGTGATGACACATTCAGTTGGGCACTCATTAGTCCTTCATACAAGGGGTGTATCGTATACTCAGCACTGGAAGTCTCATGGAAAAATAAATTATGACAGTATGGCTTCCTCAATGAAATCTTTATAACCATCGTGGCAGTGGAGGCTAGGGGTCATAAATTCTTTGCTTTCAGGGGCCAGGCAGGTAACATAAATGATTAAGGACAGCCAAGCACAAAATGACACATGGCAGTGACAGCTGACTTCAATGCAGGGGAGCCACAGGGTTGTTGAGGACTGAAGTAAACTGGAGAGAGCATGTGTCCTGTGTCAAAAGGAGAGTCTCATAAAACATAAAATTGAAAACCAAAAAAACAAAAAAAAAAAGCAAGAAAGATGAAAAAAGAAAAGATAGCCAGTACTAAGCTACAGCCAACTGCTGACCAAATGGAAATGCAAGGCCACTTGGCAAACTTTCCTGAAAAACCTAAAATCCAGAATGCTTATGTAAAACTCTCCCGTGTTACAATGTTGTGCTGAATTCAAATTTAAAGTCCTAGGAGGGCCACTGAGCAAACAAAACACAAATGTGTACTGTACCCAGCTTGTGCAAATCTCATTTACAGTACTGTTGCTGTGGGTCTTCGCATACAGGTGGTGCTTGTCTCAAGAGTTTATAGGCTCTCAAATTTAAGAATATATTAGAACTTAAAGGGTATATATATGGAGCAGCTAAAAATGTGGCCAATCTCTCCCACATTTCCACCTGTATGTTCAAATCAAGTGAGCAAACCTTAGGAAAATCAAAGGACAAAAGAAGAATGGAGAAGTGAATACAAGGAGGATAGAAAAAGAAGAAAAGTTACACCTACATTTGAATGTTCACCTGACCCAGGCTAATCTTCACACCTACTCTGCCAGAGATGGGTTCCTATCCCTATTTTGGGAAATGAGGATATGGAGTCTTAAATGACCTGCTCCTTTATAACTAAAAACAAAAACAAACCTAGAATCAGCCTCCTGAGTGCTGCTGACTATGGACAGTGCGCTCCGGAGATCTAACGGGTGAAGATGAAGCATCTCTTGAGGATTTTTTGAACGGGCCCAGGCCAGACCTTTACGATATGACAAACCTAGGAAACAAATGCATTCATTTAAGCAGAGAAACTGAGGTGAGAATAGATGTGTCCCCCTTACCCCTACTACACAAAGTCAGTCCTCTGAACAGCATAACCAGGATCATGTCAGAAATGTAATCTCTCATGCACACTACTCAAACGGGACCTGCACCTGCACTTTAACAAGATTCCCCAGGTGATTTGTGTGCTCATTCATGTTTGAAAAGCACTGTTCTCTATATGTTGTAAGGGTGAGTATTGTATAGTATACTGTGATAAATAGATATATATGCATTCTCCAAAACTTCATTACAAAAATGAAAACATTTGGGATAAATGGTTGATTGTAAGATTTTCCAGCAGGTGACGGGAACTCTTAAAATGACATTTCAAAACTTTGTCTGCCACCTGTTGTCTGTCATCTCAGCTGTCTCTGGAGTTTCCCTAAAATCACGCATGTTGTTTTCCTTCCTTAAAGTTGGTGATTACATTTCACTGGGTTTCAACTGAGAACCTTACCAGTTTTTGCAAGGTGTTTAAAGAGGTCTGATAAAGCACGCTGCTTTTGCATGAGAATGTGCTTGGCTTCTGACCGCTGCTTCTCCTTCTCTGCAGAAGGATCTACCTTTAAACTCTGCAGCTCATTCACAGAGGATATCACTTCACCTGTAGGAGAAAACAAGGGAGAAACATAGAAATACAAAAATCCCAAGGGTTTAGTAATATGTTTAGATTACTCAATACCAGGAACTTTTAGGGGAACAAGGACCAGGTACCATTCATCTTTATATCCTGGGTACTTAACAGTCCCTAGCATTTGGTAAATTCTCATTAAGTGTTTGAACTAAACTGGTCAAGATGCAATGAAACAGAAAAATAAGAACACATGGATTTTCTTATCTCTTGACAAACAACCAAAATAAAACGGTCATTCTTTTTTCTTTAGGGGTTTATAATCAATCAAGCAAAAAGCATTTAATGAGCATCAACTATGTGCAGTGTATTGTATTAGGAATTTTTAATCACTTGAAGGAAATTTCTGAACACCTTGTATGTATTGGGTTCCTATACTGTAGCTGGTACTTGGAAAATGCTCCTTTAATCTGCACTTATTTGTAGCTCTATTTTCAGACTTTAGTAATAAACAAAGGGTCAGAGGGGTCTAGTGACCTTCTAAAGGCCATTCAGTTAATGAGTGGATGCTACCTTGCTACCTTTTTGAATACATATGGGTACCTGTAACACAAGGGTGCTGCTTACCTGCTACAGGCAGTGTCATGGGCTGAACCGTATGTGCCTCCCACCCGCCAACTCATGTTAAAGTCTCAACTCTCAGTATCCCATAATGTGATATTTGGAGATAGGGCCTTAAAAGAGGTGATTATGGTGAAATGAGTGTGGAACCTAATCTAGTATGTCTGAAGTCCTTAAAGAGATTAGGTCACAGAGAACCCACAGATTAAAAAGTGACCATGTGAGGACACAGAAGGATGGCCATGTGCAAGCCAAGAAGAGAAAAAACCAATTTTACTGACACCTTGACCATGGACTTTTAGACTCTGGAATTGTGAGACAACAATTTTCTGTTGTTTAAGCCACCCAGTCTGGTACTTTATTAAGGTAGCCCTAAAAGACAAAGATAGACCATCTCCATGACTGCAAGAGCACCACACACATTATACTGACACTGTCGGAGAATTAGAAGTGTGTCCCCCTTTCCAAGAGATGCACATGGATCTCTATTCCACTCACCCTCATCCTCAGGCTCAGGACAAAAGTCACCTTGAGCAATGGACAGTATGCTATTATCCTGACAAGTTTTAAAAATAAAGAGCCCTCTGAAATCAGAGGGCAGCCTCATTAAAGGCAGGCCAGGCCCACACTCGCTAGGGGTGGGGGTGGATAGAGAGGAAGATAGTAAAAAGCTGCCAAGGACCCGAACAATTAAGCTCTAGATTCCCTTTGGCAGCTATTGCTCTGTTATATGCAGAGCAGATCTTGGCTCTCATCTTCCTTGAGCAAGGACAGCCAGAAAAATAAAACTGCTACACCTCTAAGTGAAGAAAACAAAGTCTGTGGATGTATCTTTCTTTTCCTTTTACTCAAGGGAGACAACATTTTGAAAGGTAGGGACAGCTTAGAAACTCTGGAAAATCCATCTCTGTGCCCCTTTACCCATACCCCCAACCAGCAAGTACTGGTATAGACAGGGCTCTTACAGAAAACGGCATATAACATCACTGGTTTACATGAAAGGATGACAAAATGAAAATTATGACCGTGTGTGTTGTCAGCTGGCTTCTGTGTCTAGGCTCTACTGCTTTTTAGTCTACTTGATTATTCAATTACTATTCACTATATAAGATGTCAAAGAAGGGACAAAGGTGGCATATCCCCAGGCCTCCTAGGCCACTGGGGAAAACAGAGAGTAAGTCCCACCCTTGCGCCTGGAACCCACCAGTGAACTGATCCAGGCCCTCCACGAGGTGAGGCAGAGGACTCTCCTTCATGAATGTCACACATATCTTCTTCATTCGTTTCAAGAGCTTCGGCATGCGACACAAAAGCTCTCCTTCCAAGGAGAAAGGAGCAGCACCCTGACACTGTTCTGGAATCACGACCTGTGAGACAGAGCACAGGTTACTCTTACTACCAAGAATGATAGAAACAGTCTTAACCTGCATGGGGACAAAACTGTTACACACACACGTACACATACCCCTAGCTCAGCAAATATTATCACTATCTCTTCGAGTCTCACGAGCAGGGACAGCCAGATTAGCATCACTAATATTGACACAGGTGTACTGTTTTACAGTACAGTAATAGAAGGCCAGCCTCCACCACACCTCTATATCCAGCAGGGCTTTCCATCTGAGCCACAAGGCAACTCCAGTTCTGATCTATGCATGGAGCCAAATGATTAATATAACTGCTGCCCTTAAGTTGCTGAGCTATACTATTTCTCTCAGATACAAATGCAAAGCAAAACTGGTCCACCAAATCCTCCTTCTATTACCATCTCCCCTACTCTCCAATCTCTGGTTAACAGTTCAAATATCAAGAATTCAGATACTAGATAAAGGGAAGAGCCTTTATCTATTGGGGGCATATTCTGATCATTTTGTTTCCTGAAGAATCCCTGAAATTCCTATGCTGTCATCTAAACTCTTTTATCAGAATAACAGAGCAGTGAGCTGACAAATACAATCAAAAGAAAATAAATTTGGCAGCCATACCATGGCCATATGCTCAGTTTTTTCCCCCTTTCAGAGACAGGGTCTTGTCTTGTTCTGTCTCCCAGGCTGAAGTGCAGTGACAGGATCATAGCTCACAGCAGCCATGAGCTCTGGGGTCAAGCAATCCTCCCACCTCAGCCTCTAAAGTAGCTGGGACTACAGGTGTAAACCACCCTGCCCAGCTAGTTTTAGTATTTTTTGAGGAGATAGGGATCTCGCTGTGTTGCCCATGCTGGTCTTGAACTACGGGCCCCAAGCGATCCTACCACTTCAGCCTTCCAAAGTTCTGGGATTACATTCATGAGCCAACACATCTGATCTATGCTCAGTTTCTAATAGATGTTTTGACTTGCTAAAATATTAAAAATAACTTGAGGACTTCCATTACTAACTCTATGAAACCCAAGTGGAAAGTACAGTAAGAAAGCCAAAGTAATTATTCTCTTGATGTGTGCTCCCCAAACCCAAGGACATGAAGCAGAAACACACAACCTGTAATAGACCTGCCCATTCAAGATCTCTACCACTGTTAAGTTTTCAGGAATTTTGCAAGCCAAATCTTAACTGCTGTGCTTGAAATTGGCCATGATGGGAGTATTTACACCACAGTAATCAGCAACCACTACAAACCAGCACACCACTGCATATATATTCATCCTTGTGTGGTAGCCCAAAGACAGCTTCAATGGTATATTCTTAAACCGATGCTTCAAATCTTCCCTCATAAGTAGATGAAATGTTCATAGGTGAGTACAACAGTTATTTCCTACAAACTGTTAAACTTTTAGCAACAGTATCAACATTTTTTACCTTATTCTGCAGTGGTGTCAGGCAGATAAACAAATGCTATGTATGTCCAAAGAACAAGATTTCGAAGGCACTTCCCTGTCTAGTACCCATTACACCCCTTGCATATAAAACATCTGTTACAAGCACTGTCCCAGAAGCTGTACCTGTCCAGCTGCTGGCTGGGCTAACAGGGTCTCTCTCATTGCCTTGTTTAGACTCTGAATGGGAGATGCCTCACTCAAAGCTGTCTCTGTAGGCCTGGGCAAGAAGTCGAGCTGTTCCTCCTTGTCACTCTCCACCAGCGATGACCGGCAGGGTTCACTCAGGACAGCCTCAAATTTCTTCATGAACTTAAAGAGGGTCCTGACCCCAGGTAATGACAGAGGTAAGAAGAAAAAAAGGGTTAGAAAGTGAAGAAATATAAAAGTCATATTATAATGCATATGCACATAACTTAATAACCTATACCTTTTATATACAATTATCTACTTTGACAGTCACAGTCATTTTGTAAGTAGAAAAAGTATGGCAGGTATTGTCATCCCCTTTTCTAACAAAGAAAATGGAAGTTAGGAAGGGTTTTGGATTCCTCTGCTCAAGGTAAACAGCTAGAAGCTGGCAAAAGACTTGAGACATAGCCTGCTTTGCCTCAAGGCACACCAATTCTTCCTGCAGGGAGACTTCAAGAAGGGTATCAGGAATGGTGTTGGAAAACCACATCAAAATAATCCAGTGCGTTGTTTTTTATTTTTCCCCTACAACTTCAAGGCATTTGTATAAGTCAGGCTATGGTAACTACGTAATTTCGCTCCCTACCATACAAAATTCTGAGATTTGGTCCCACCAGTTTTAAAAGATGAATTACCTGTGTGTCTTTTCCACAGATTGTTTAATGGACCAGAAGCTGACATCATTCCACTTGGATATCTTAACAAATTCCTGTAAGATAATTGAAGCTCAAGAAATAGCTCTACAAGGCTACTATCATTCTGTTTCTTTCTAGATTATATGTGTTTGCCAAAGACTAGATAGAGCCCACTCCATCCCAAACACAGGACTATGTGTCAGTGAACAAGTAAAACAAAAAAGAAGCATGTGTTTGTTTCAAGTGATAAAAAAAAAAGAGTGTTGCTACAATCAATGTCACTTGATATGTACTCCAGCTTAGAAACGACCAAGTTAGTGATGTCCCTTGTACCAGGGTTGGCTCCACAACCCGTGAGAGTATCAAAAAGAGAGAGTCCTCCTTACCACCATGGCACATCAATGGTGTCTGGAACACCAGGGCACGGAGCACCTCTGAGGTGAAGATGAGCCAGGTGAGACCAGGGGGGCACAGAAAGACTTCTATGCCAATCCTGAGGACTCTGCAACAGGGGCACTCCACTGACCCCTCACACACTTGGCCAGGTCAGCAATGGAGCCAATGCCACAAAATGTAAATCCTGCCATCCTACTCGGAGGCTGCAACGCTTGCCTCTGTTCCCCTTAGGCCCTGACTCTTTGTTAAATGGATGACAGAAGAAAAAAACTAAAGAAAAAGAATTTGCCGATTTTGTTCTCCCAAGAGTGATCATGACAGCTGTTCATCTTACTTTAAGTTCTTTTTCTAGGGGGGAACGAAGTTCCACAATTTTGGCCTGGACCCGGTCAAAGAATTGCTTGTAATAATGGTACAAATTCCATAGAACACTGCAAAGTGAATCTGGAAGAAATGAAAAGGAAACAAAAAACACCACACTTGCTGCATGTGCTACTGGTGCCACCTGTGGGCTTCACATTTCAGCGATGGTCCTTCCTCCTTACTCTATGCCACGAGACTATCAGGCATCCCACAGGCCAGTAATGTTGGGAGCCTAGCTGAACGTAGCAGTTCCTAGAGACGTAGGCTGTCAACATTTCCCTTTTTGTCATTTCTGCTTATAAGAGATACTTTCTTTGTGCTTTTGTTCTTGAAGATGATGTACTCAGAGGTCCTGCTAAAATCACAATTTCAAACTCTTTCTCTGAATTTTATTGTAAAATTAGCAGAAACTGAACTTATTCTCAAAGATGGCAAATTAAGCAGTTCACCTCAAATGCTCAATCATGTACAATCTATACTCATTCTGTAGTGACATTTTTATCCCAACTGCTGTGGCCAGGGGTAGTAATTGGGAGCAGGCAGTTTTCTGTGCAATTCCTTGATATATGGTAGTGCTCTCACTAGATCACAGCAGCTAATAACAGCCGTGATCAAGCAGTGTCTAGACAAGAGACAGGTGCTGCCTCAACATGCCAGTCCCTGACATCTTCATCTGACAATTTACTTCTGCTAGAGTTCACTAGTGAGCACTTCACTTATAAGCAGTCTGCACTTTACTTTGAAATGTTCTTCTTTATAGCTAATGTGAATTAAACATTAAAGTTAAAAGATGACTAAAAGTGTCTTGTTTAAAACCTGGTGTGCAACAAGATACCTGTCTCATGTGGAAAATTCAAAGCCATTTAATAGTGTACTGTAAAAGTAAAGAAAAAAATTCCTCACCCTTCCCTTCAACTTGTGGCATCAGCAAGACATGACAATGGAAAACCAGTAACATCTGAAGTCGCACATGGAATTCTCCCAGTGAGGATCCTTCAATAAATGCTTGTAACGTACTGACCAGCAACATCAAGGTCATCTGTTTGTCATCTTTAGAGATTCAAAGAAGAAAATATATATGTGTGCCTTCTTCAACCATCACTCCCCATTTCTAATGTAAATGCAATCTACTATGGGATATACTGAGGGATGGCCAACAGGTAGAGACCAAAATTAAAGAGGATCTTTCAAGCAAGGATCACAGCTAAACTCTAAGCTGACTTAAAAGTAACAGCTACATCGGCCGGGCATGGTGGCTCACACCTGTAATCCTAGAGTGAGTTTTAGGCCTCCTCTGGGAGGCCGAGGCAGGCGGATTGCTCGAGGTCAGGAGTTCCAAACCAGCCTGAGCAAGAGCGAGACCCCGTCTCTACTATAAATAGAAAGAAATTAATTGGCCAACTAATATATATACAAAAAATTAGCCGGGCATGGTGGCGCATGCCTGTAGTCCCAGCTACTCGGGAGGCTGAGGCAGTAGGGTTGCTTGAGCCTAGGAGTTTGAGGTTGCTGTGAGCCAGGCTGACGCCACAGCACTCACTCTAGCCTGGGCAACAAAGCAAGACTCTGTATCAAAAAAAAAAAAAAAAAAAAAAAAAAAAAAGCTACACAGAGTATGTAATTAAATGCACTCACAGCAAATTATGAAACTGAACTATAAGGTGCTTGTCGTAAGTATGAAATGAAACACTCAAGCATGTAAACTACTACCTACTAAAAGGGCAACTTTTATTTTAACTTGTTTTGTGGACACAGAGACTAAGGAAGCCTTATCATATGACTGGTTCTCTGGACTTTGGACAAGTCACTTAAACCTTTCTGACTTTTGTCATTAATATTATTCTCTCAATAAGAAAAGCACTACACAGTTTTCTTGGCTGACCTCTCAGAAATACCATGAAGTTAAATGATATCTCCCATGTAAAAGCAGTGCTGGGGGTGGAGTGGGAGCAGGTAGATCTTACACCTTGCAGCACTTCACTGAGCTGGGAGCCTCCCGATGGGCAGTGTACTACCAGGTGTTACCTTCCTGCTCCTCTGTTTGTTCCTGCATGTGCTTCTCAAGCATCTGATAGATGGAGAACCAGTGCTTGGTGGATTTCTCGGTGTGGCGCTTCATGGTATTATCCAAACTCATGGACCAGCAGCTGAAACATGAGAGAAGACAGGGAGGCATTTAATATGTTTGAAATATGTAAAATGTATGTTTGAAATATATAAAATCATAGAAATAGAAGCCAAAAGCTAGACATTCTCTCATTCTAAATGGAGATGGTGAAGCCACCCAGGGTGCTGCCTCAAGGACGTATGGTATTGTCTAGCCTGTACTAAGGGCATTTTAATGCCTTGCTTTTAACTCTGATAAGTGACTGAAAAGCACATTCTCTAACTGCCATACTACGTAAACCCTGACTTAACTCAAACAAAAGACTAAAGTCCTTACGACCTAAGTTCAGGAGAGGGAAGGAGAGTCACTTACTTCAGCTCCAGTTTTCTCCACCGAATGATCATCTGACTGACCAAATCAAGATGTTTCCGCAGAGACAAAGTTCGGCTTGCATTCTCCTCCCAATCCTAAAGAAATGACGATAAAACTTACTGTGGCCATTATTCAATCCCTTAATACGTCCTCCCTCAAAAATACCTTAGACTTTTCTTGAGTGAAGACTACTGGGCCCTTAAACAACTTTTACCAGTATCAGTAATGAATTTACAAATAGCGTATCCAGCTTCAACTTTTTTCTGGTCATATGATAGAACTCCAGCACAGCCAAGTTTAGAAGCAGGCAAAAAGCACAAGGTTTATTGACTGGAGTCTGAATTCCTGCTGTTAGCTATGTGATCTTGATCAAAGTCATGTGGCTCCTTCTGTCATATGGGGAGGCACTAGCTACTTCAGAAGCTGTGGAGGGGCGGGGCGATGCATATAAGCAGTCAGCTGGACTGAAGGCTCGCCTGCAAGTGAGACCTCATTACTGGTGGACACTGCACTCCACCCTGAAAAGGAGATAAGGCAATTCATCCCAACCACCAGGGCCAGGGCCTCTGATCTCAGTCAAGCCAAAAAAACCAAGGATGTTTATCTTTCTCAAACTCAAACTATGACTTTCTGTTCCTCTAATAACCACAAGATAAATCTTTTGTCAAATGGATAAAACTAAAACAAAGAAGAGAGAATTTTCTTACCTGTGCCTTTGCCAAAAGGATCTCTAAGCCATTCAGAAACTTTGAGATGGGACTGGAAAGTGGGAAGCTACGAATTCTGTCCATTACAACCAGTAGCTACAAAAATAAATAAATAAATAAAAATAAAGATATGGGTATCTCAGTAAGAATATGGGTGACCCAAAGTCACAGGGTACTAAGGAGAGGCCTGACCAAGAGTTTCACCCAAATTTTCCATTTCGAAAACTATGGTTACAAACGTTCAGGGCTATGGATCCTGACCAAGATACGCACTTTATCTGCTGTGTTACTCTGGAAATAAGACTGAATCTGATAACATAATTACTCTTATTACTCTCTGTAGTAGGAGGTATAAAATTGGCTGAAGACCACAGAGCAGAGCAATATGTGAGTTAAAATTGCCAATCTTAAAAAAGCCAACCCTATTTCTAGCACAGTTAAGAAAACCATGAAGCCCTTGGTACTCTGTGCTGAATAAACACAGCAACATGGCAATGTTTTCATATGTGGACAAGTAACCCCTGAACAACAAATACAATTAACAGAATCTCCAAACATCCTTTATGTGACAGCAATATGTAACTGGTATGTTCATGCTGCAGTTAGCAAATAGCATCTCACTGAATTGGGGTTCTCTAACCCTGTGTTTATATGTGTACCTGTGTGAGTAAATGCCTCCAGGGATGATGTGAGGCACGGCCTCAGTGCAGATTAAGTAACTTGTGTAGCCCATCCCATCCTCACCAGCTACCTTACCTGCTTAAGTGCTGGGTGGTCCGGCCAATCCTCCAGCAACTGACTGACAGCCTCTGAGAAACCCTGAAGCACAGGCTGACACTGTTGTGCTTCTGGAACATTGGGGTGCTGGTAGAAGTCATAGGGCCCATCAGGCTTCACTGTCAGGTCTGAGGTGGCCTCCCCAAACAGAGTGTTGTGGGACAGAGTACAGGCCAAAAGCTGGCTGCCCCAGAGTTGATCATTCAGCTCAACTCCTGTGAAGTTAACAAGATTATGGTAAAGTCAGTGAACTCAGTAAGTTATCCATCAACATGTTAGAAAGATGTCAGAAATAATAAAGTAACTGGGACTAATGAAGCATATGTTTCATTTCCATTCTCCCCCAAAGCAACACTGGCCTAACACCACCATTCTCAAGTTTCTGGGATATACAGAGGAAATCAGATACTACCCTAAGTATAAACTTTGATGCATTCAAATTCCTAGTTTTTGTAGTAGTTATGGCTACGCAGAAAGGAAATTTAAAGCATCCTTCCTAATTGTATGGAACAATTCATAAAGTCAGGTAGAAAACTACATCAAACCAACTGCTATCAAACCATATACTATGAGATTAATTTCTGAGTTCCCAGGTTGCTCCCATGATTACATTATTTCATTTGAAAAGCAGTGAGGCTATTAGAGGGAAAGTAGAAATAATGTTGAGGAAAAAAACCATTTAAATTAAGTTTATATCCTTATTTTTTTAATCTCTCATCCCCAAAGAATTCAAGTAATGATGATCCATCTTATTGCACAATTCTATTAATAAATCAATTATTTTGCATTAGCTTAAGTTCTTTAAGCTAACGAAACTCCATCAATAAGGGATTAAGTGAAAATAGGGAATTCATCCAGGAATTCATGATTTCAATTATTTTAGAAGTAGTGATTGCATCTATTCGCTTTGATTTCCCAAGGGCATTACAAAAGTAAACTGCCATACCCAACAAGGGGTAGAAGTGTGTCACAAGAGATGCCCCGGTTTGATAGCAAGACAGAAACAGGCTGAGGTAATGCTTTGCTTCATGTGGTGGAAGAGTCTGCTGATACCAAAGGGATCGAGCAAAGTTGATGCACAGCTGCTGGTGTATCAGCATCACTGCTCGCATTGAACTCTGGGAGAGGAATGCTGGGTTTGTGGCTGCTTCCTCTTCTTGTCCATCTGAAGTTCCTTTGTTCTCCTCCAGCGTTGGCTGTACCAAAATATCTGCAAAGTCCTGTAAATAGCAATACAGCAATTAAAGTTTTAAAAATCAGAATCTGGGCTGGGTGGGGTTGGTATGCATCTGTAATCCCAGCTACTTGGGAGGCTGAGGCGGGAGGTTAGTTGAGCCCAGGAGTTTGAAGCTGCAGTGAGCTATGATGACACCACTGCACTCTAGCCTGTGAAACAAAGTGACGCTGTCTCAAAAAATAAATTAATTAAAAAAAAAAATCAGAATCTGCTTATGGGTCAGGCGCAGTGGCTCATGCCTATAATCCTAGCACTCTGGGAGGCCAAGGTGGGAAGAGCACTTGAGTTTAGGACTTCAAGACCAGCCTAAGCAGAAGGAAGACCATGCCCTCTCTTTAAATAAATAAATAAAAACCCTGCTCCTGATCAGACTAAAAGGAAGAGTAAAAAGGGAGTTTGAACAATTGAGAAAATGAAGTAGCACTTACATATGTACTAAGATATACGAAAAAGACTATATAGCTATTCAGAAGGAATGTGTGTGGCATCAAGGGAATTCATTCCACAACAAACGCTTCCACCACCGCTCTACCTTTTCGTGCGATGGGAACTGTTTTCTGAATTCCTGTTCTTCCTCCTCCTCCTCACTTAGGGCTGTCCTGGAGTTCCTACTCTTGTATCGGTACAGGCTGCTTTCCTGCTCAGCCTTCTCTTGGGCTATGCGTTCTTGCTCATCCCACTCATTGATGATTTCCTGAAAAGTCACACACACAGATGGAAGCTGATCTGCCTTTGCTGAGGCACTCACATTGAGCAAGAGGCAAGATCTGCACTTAGTTTCCCATGAAAACCAAAGTACCATGGCTGAAAAACAAACAAAAGCCAACATCCAAGAAACTAAATCACATGTAATAGAGAGCAAATAGGTTTTGTTTTCAAATTGTGTACCTTTTATCAACCACAATTGGCTAAATTCCCCCTTACTGTGTTATAATTTCAAAGGTATAAAAACTTGCTACAGTACAGTTCTTGGAAACTTCCTGTCATGAGCTAATGGTGCTTGGTACCAAAGACAAGCTCAGGATGTGCTATGAGGAGGCTGATTCAGACTGTACTTGGCTGGCCCCTCAAGGAGCTAGCCCAGGGGTTCAGTAAAGGAAAATTTAGACTAGGAGCTGGGTGGGTGGTCAGAAGGCACCAATCAGGCAAAACTGGATTGTGTCTTACCAGACACTGCCTGAATCCTATTACCTCTAAATTTTAAGTCCTTAAATTGGCAAAAACTATAAATTAAAGAAAACATACAGTATTGCTAAGGGTTAAAGAAATATGCATCTACCATATCTAGGAAGGTTATTTGCATTAAAAGCCTAAGAAGTATGTTTAATCGTTGTCTTAGTAATTCTTATCTGCAGAACTTGTACCTAGAGATAGTAAGACTGTAAGACAATTTACTGAGCATCGCCTTTTCCAAAATAGCAAAAAAAAAAAAAAACACAGCCAAATATAAATGTTCAATTACAGGACATTAATTAAATTACTTATATATGCCATTAGCAGAGGAATGTTTCGATACTTCGACCTCTGGGTTATGGGCCCAGCATGTTTCCACTGCGCCACTCTGCTGGCACGGAATTACTTATGGCATAAACATAAAATAGAAAATTTAGCAGTCACTAAATATGACGCAGGTGAATACATAATAATGGGAAAACAACTGCTATATGTTAAATTTTAAAAAGTAAGTTAGAAAACAAAATAAACTTAATTTAGTGGTTTGTTGTACGTTTTGGAGAGATCCAGAAGTTTAAGGACATGTCTCAGGGGCCATAGAGGGGATCAGAATTCACCTCAACAGAGCAATTCTTTTTTATGTTAAATGTTGGGTCATTCATTATGCTAAAATTTGTATTTTTTAAAAGGTGCTGCTACTTAAAAAAAAAAAATCTGTGAACCATTTGGATGAATTACTTTAACTGGGTTTATATAGCTTTAAGTGGTAGGATTATTTGAAGTTATTGTTTGTATTTATTCTCTTAATTATCTACAATGAGAACAAATTACTTTTGCTAATAAGGGAAAAGATTAATGCAAGTTGATATAATTACAAGGCAAAATCACTCTAAACAAAGTCAAAAGACAACTGACAAGTAGGAGAAAATATCTGCAATGTATATTACAAATGAAGGGCTAATTACCACTAATTTTTTTAATCTCTTAAAATTGAAGAACAGAGGCCCCAAAACTTCTGTCAAATGGGGGAAAAGAAGGAATAGAAAACAGACTCGCCACTCCCCAACTGCACTAGGCACTGCTAATGTCCTGCAGACCAGACTGCCCTGCCGTGCTCCCAGAGATGGCTCACCTGACACACGTGTCTGAAGAGCTGCAGAGCCCTCTGGTCCAGCTCTCCCTTGCACAGCACATGGGAGCGCAGGTAAAGGAGGGCGTTCAGCAGCAGCTGCTCCTGGGTGGGGCAGGGTCTCTGGCCCTTGTCTTCCAGGTCCTTTCCTCCTGATCGCTTGAGGATCAGCTTCTTAAGGCCTCGCAGAACCTCCTCCGACTTCACTGAGCACAAAGTGTCTGCATGAGCAAAGTAGGTGGGGAAGGCGGGGCCCAACGACGGGAAAGCCAGCAAGGCTGTGGCCAGGGTCCCCAGCTTGTCCGCAGAGACCATACTGCTGTGGAGGGAGGCGTGGACCTCAGAGGCCACCAGCCTCATGCCATGTTGCAACTGCAAGATGGACGCCTGCAGTGGGGTTACCAGGTCTGGATACAGGGCATACTCCTCTGCCAGTCGCTTCCTGAACTGGTGGTGTGACTGCTGCCAAGAGGCCTCCTCCTTCAGAAGGCTCTGGGCTACTTGGGCAGATCGAGGCCCATCCATATGGAGGGCCTGCAGGAGTCTCGAGAGCAGTTCCTGAACAGCAGGGGCCTTGGCGATGCTGGTGACATAGTGATGGATCTCCTGCACCAGGGACTCGTAGGCAGGCAGCTGGGGTCTGAAGGCCTGCTTCTTCATCAGGCTGCAGATTAAATCCTCCAGCTGACTGATCCTTTGATGAAGTGACCTAAGGTTAATTAACACCATATGCAAATATTGTCAGAACAACAACAAACCTAGATTGGTCCCCAGCTAGGAAAATAAAATGAAGACATGTGGGCTGTTGAGAAATAGTTTGATAGTACTGACAATCATAATAAAGATGGATAACATTTACAGAGTACTTACTCTGTGTCACACATGATATTGGTGCTTTAGACATATATCTTACCAAAGCCTCACTATGGCTTATCCAAGTAGGTAAGTACAATTATCCTCATACCAATATGGATACTGAGGCCTAAAGTGATCGACCCAATGTCTAGATCCAAAAGTCAGGAAAAGGACTGGAACTTACAACCTACTATATTATCCAGCCTGTGCATCTTGAATTAAAAAACCCAGAATATAAAATGGTCCGAGCTTTTTGAGTGCCAAAATGACACTCAAATGAAATGCTCATTGAAGTATTTTGGATTTCAGATTTTCAGATTTGGGATGCTTAACTGATATAATACTAACATTCCAAAATCCAAAAATCTTCCAGTCCCAAGTATTTCAGATAAGGGACCCTCAACCTGTACAGTATTTCCTAAGGTAACATTCTTCCACATTAAGAATATGTTTTGGATTCAGCCGTCTTGGCCCCATGCAGATTCATATCTTGAATATCCTCTCCCTCCTTTCACAGAGCATATATTTTCCTGACTATAGCCAAGGCTTTGAGATCTAACTGCTAATATATTAATAATTCAGGTGTATATTATTGTTATCTCTACTAACACTATAGCTACACTGCAAAGGCCAACCTCATAATCTCTTTTTCAAAAGGAGAGTAAATAACCCCCAACACAAATAATCATTCTGCTGCATTACCTGACATGAGGATGAGAGTAACTGACAATGACTTCATCTTCCAGATCTCTTCCAGTTTGTAGGTGGGAAAACAGGTTCCGGGTCTTCCACTCACACTGCAACTGGTGTAACTAATGGAAAAGAGAGAAACTGGTCTGCTGGGTCTCAGCTATCACCATGCATTTGAGGAAAATGCCCTGGGGGCTGGGGGGTAGAGCAACAAGATTGAAAGAATCCAAGTTCCCAAATAACCCAAGGACAAGTGGATCTGATCCATTAACTTGGACCACTAACATCAGAGCTGTGAGGTGAACGAAACTATTTACACCATTGAACTTTTGAGACTCCTTGCTATAACAGCTTAGACCTTACTCCAACCAATATAACTTTCCTTCTTCAAAATATAGTACTAGTATATCACTATCTTAATGTATTCAGTTCCTGAATTTGGTTGGAAGTTCAAAGAGCACGGGATCCCACATTACCTGTATCTACTTGGTTCTTTTTTTTTTTTTTTCTTTCCTTTTTGATTCTTCAGTTTTAGATAACAAACACTAAAAGTTCAAAATTCCTAGAACACAGGGAGGGATACTATCCAAACTTAGTTCAGGCAGAGGGAGTCCAGAAAGATATCACAGTTTCCCTGACAATGCCTCAGGTATTCTACCTTCATGGCCTCTGCACCTATTGGCAGATAGGTCAGAACCTTAAAAGGAGCCCCTTCTCAAAACCTGAGTCTAGTCAGAGAACATTCAGAAAGGAAAACACAGTCCTGGGAAGTGACGAGGCAGCTCAGACAAAATCACCCTATTGATGATTTGAGCACCCAAAAGGGAATATAAAACAAGTGATACATGAAGCCAATCCAGCAAGCCAGGGAAGGAGCCTATGCTCCAAGCTCTTGCTGCCCATACCTCTTCCTTGGCGTACTTGAGTTTGTATTCCCTTTTCACAGCAGGGTCGAAACGTGCGTGGGGGAGCCATGTCTGAATCTGGAGCAAGCCAAGGCTCACCCAAAGGCTCCCACGCTGGGCTGGCTCAGGAAGGTTCCTCTTATTCTCCACTTCCCCAAAACAGTGGTGCAGGGAGGTGAGCAAGAGGCAAAGCAGTTCCTCGGGTAGCACCTCCTGACTGGCCACGTCCTTAAGAGCCTGGCCCACGTACTGGAAGGCCTGGCTGTTGCCAAGCAGCAGCTGCTCACAGTTCTGCATGTACTCCTGATGCCGGGGCTCTGGGAGCAGCTCCGTTAGGCCTGTCAGTTGCCGACACAGTACCAGTCCCTGGAGCCGGGAATCCGTGCGCCTGTGGGAACAAAGCAGAAGCACTTAAGGGCTTGCACTATAGCAAACAGCATTCTTTTTTATACACTATCACCATTCTATTGAGAAATGACAAATGCAGAATGTGCTGTCAATACTTAGAGGTAAATTTCTGTTCTCATAACATTTTTTAGACAGGGTCCTGCTCTGTCACCTAGGCTGGAATACAGTGGCATAATTATATCTTATGATAGCCTTGAATGCCTAGGCTCAAGAGATCCTGCTGCCAAAGCTCCTGAGTAGCTGGGACAACAGGCATGCAAGCACCATGTCCAGCTAGTTTTTTAAATTTTTTGTAGAGATGGGATCTTGCTATGTTGCCCATGCTGGTCTCCAACCCCTAGCCTCAAGCAATTCTCTCCCACCTTGGCCTCTTGAAGTGCTGGGATTACGGGTGTTAAGCCACGACACCCAGCCATCACATTTTAAATGGTTTACTAAGCATCATCCTCTTGATCACAATATGCTAAAAATTGATAGAGTTAGCAGAAAGCTCATGGTATGCTAAAAACATGCTAATCCAGGCAGAAAACACCCTTCACCCACCAGAACTAGCCACTACAGAAGCATGCTCTGACTGGGTCCCTGCTATATGCTCTGGAGAAAAGACAGGAGCTTTATAATCTGCTCCCAGGTGGAGAGAATACCTGAACTCGGCTACTGAAGGGACAGTCATGTTGCTCCAAAGCACCGAGCGGATGTCCTGGAGCTGCTGGGCTCTCTCAACCCACTCTCCCAGGGTGACATGGGAGGAAGACAGGATGGGGAGGCCACTCACATCCCAGGGACTTGCTCTGCAGCTGTTAGTCAAGATTTCAAAGCAGCACTTGGAGAATACAGGTCTACTGAGACTGCTAGGGCCCTGAAAGACAAAGAGAAGAGCCAAATAACTCTTAGAAAGAAATTAACAAAAATGACTTCAACAAGTAGCATTAGGGCACTTAGAAAGAAGAAAGAGATAAGAAAAGTAGGTCCAGGTTGCTTGGAACAGGCAAGCACTAGGCAGAGATGGCACCAGAAAAGCGAAAATGGGTTGGGTGCTAGTATGTATTAAAGGAATGTAGATCCATTCTCTAGGAAACGAGGAGTAATGGGTGCTTTCATCATGCATGAGAAAATTCCTCAAACCTGGAAATCAGACCAGGCGCGGTGGCTCACGCCTGTTATCCTAACACTCTGGGAGGCCAAGGTGGGCGGATTGCTCAAGGTCAGGAGTTTGAAACCAGCCTGAGCAAGAGCAAGACGCCATCTCTACTATAAATAGAAAGAAATTAATTGGCCAACTAATATATATACAAAAAATTAGCCAGGCATGGTGGCACATGCCTATAGTCCCAGCTACTCGGAAGGCTGAGGCAGAAGGATCGCTTGAGCCCAGGAGTTTGAGGTTGCTGTGAGCTAGGCTAACGCCACGGCACTCACTCTAGCCTGGGCAACAAAGCAAGACTCTGTCTCAAAAAAACAAACAAACAAACAAAAAAACCCCCCTGGAAATCAGTGAGACCATTCTTATAGAAAAGAAAGCATCACACTGAAGGAGGATGAGAATTGGAGACAGGGAAAGGAGAAGACAAATGTAAGAGCCAGAGGCAAAGTGTGACAAGCCTATGCTCCTTGGACCGTTAATTTGGGACACAGCTAATCTGGGACACGCTGTCCAAAACAAAGGATTAGGTTGCCAAGTATGTATGACAGGCAAGTCTGTATACCCCATGAAACTCTTAGGGATCCACAAGTTTATCACTAAAGGCTTTGAGAGAGGTTTTACAACAAAGAAAGCAATTTTGATAGAGCACCAGAACATAATAGAGTCCAAATAAATCCATAAACACTTGTAGGAATAAGGTATATAAAGGGGGCATTTCAAATGAGAGTTGAAACCATGAATTAGTCAAAACGGTGTAATTACACTGCTTTTGGATCTATTAGTTGTATAGAAGAAAAAAATATGCATCCCTACTTCAACAAAATGAGATATATAAATGAAATTGATTTAAATGCAAAACAAAAACATAGGAGAAAATAGTTTTTAACTCTTGGGGTGGTAAATGAAGTCTTTTTTAAAAGCATGACACTAAAGTTAGAAGGTAGAAGATACTGGTATATCTTTTTTAAAAATTAAAAACCTGTAATATAAGAAAACAAATGTGGGAGATAACAGAAAACTGGAAATATGCTTCCAACCATATGTTGGGTAAAGCTTTAATCTGCATAATATATAAACAGATCTTTGATAATAAAATGATTCTGAATAACCAAATTTTAAAAAATAGATAATGAATATGACTAGAAAATTCAGAGAACTAGAAAGGATCAATAAACATATGAAAAGATGTTCAATCTTAAAAATAACCAAAGAAGTACAAATTAAAACGGTGGTTTTAAAATTGTTTCACTGGCAACAATTAGAAATGTTGATAACACCTAATATGGAAAGCATATGGAGAACTAGGTCCTCATATATATAAGTGAAAATGCTTTGGTCTTAAACCTAAACCTTCTTGTGGTCATACAGGGCTTTGGGGCCTCCTTTTTAACTGCTCCTGACATGTTTAAAAAAGTAAAAACCAAAAACCATCTCTATGGACTGGTAATAGCAATTAATTTTTTGTGTGTGCAGGCACCTTGACCAAGAATTAAATTCTAATAAATTACCCACAGACAGATGGACAAAGGTTTATATAAGGATAGTCAATGCAGCTAATGCTTGTTACAGGAAGGGTGGGGGAAAGGCAAGAAACCTTAACATTTATCACTAAGAAAGTGATTAAATTCTGCCACATCAGTACAATGGACTATCTTAAAAAGAATAAGCTAAAACGACACGTACACATTTGCATGATGTATGTACATACTTTTTTTACATATGCATTTAATATAAAAATATATGTAGGCCGGGCGCGGTGGCTCACGCCTGTAATCCTAGCTCTCTGGGAGGCCGAGGTGGGCGGATCATTTGAGCTCAGGAGTTCGAGACCAGCCTGAGCAAGAGCGAGACCCCATCTCTACTATAAATAGAAAGAAATTAATTGGCCAACTAATATATATATATAGAAAAAATTAGCCGGGCATGGTGGCACATGCCTGTAGTCCCAGCTACTTGGGAGGCTGAGGCAGCAGGATGGCTTGAGCCCAGGAGTTTGAGGTTGCTGTGAGCTAGGCTGACGCCACGGCACTCACTCTAGCCTGGGCAACAAAGTGAGACTCTGTCTCAAAAAAAAAAAAAAAAAAAAAAATATATATATATATATGTGTGTATGTAAATAGAAGGATACAAAGATTATTTCTAATGAATTCTATATTATACATAACACACATTTCTATACTGTTTAAACATGCTATAATTAGAAAAATGTTTTCATTAGAAAACAAAGACTTTTTAATGAAATATTTTTACTCATCTGACAAACCACTGAACGATGGAACACCTTTACTAACAGTACACTTACTAACATCCTGCAAAAAATAGTATTGCGATAACCTATTTAATCCCCACTCTATGCAAGGAATAAACATTTATTGTTAGACCTACTAAGAATTTTTTTCCTACTGTCAACAAACATTTTTATAATTTTAGGCCAACAAACCTTCAATGTAGAGTCCAAAAGAGACTTGGGCATATCCTTCTGCTGCACATCAGGTAGAGGGCACCAAGTTAGCCAGTACTCTGGATTTGTGGTCACAGTACTGCTCCAGAAAGACATAAACGTGGAATTAAATAGCTCAGACCACAAAGAAACAATTTCTTCAGTAGATACCTAGAGATAAAGGAAAAATTAGATAAAAGAATATTTGAGAAAGATGCCATAAATCAAGTTATCAAATCTCTTTCTTCTAAGATCCATCTAAAATTAATGTGGGTTTACTATGAGATCTGCTTTTATGAGGCTGCATGAGAAAGTGTAAGTAAAACAATTCACACCTTTATATCAGCAAAAGAGATAAACATTTAAAAATTTTACAGTTGTAGTCATGAAATTATATTTAACCAGAGTTCAACAGTATTCATATTCAATAGTTATTTAGGGGAAGAGTAAAAATATTCTCACAATATATTTTTGAGAAATTGGGAAATTTAAAAAAGCAAATATCTTTGCCTTATCTAACTAGAAACCAAATGAACACTCCTTATGATAAAAGTTCTAATATACCCTCATAATTACTGCAAAAGAACATTCAAAATTCTCCCCTTTAGGAGTTAATTCAAATAAGACTGGGGTTTGGGACGGGCACAGTGGTTCATCTTAACACTCTGGGAGGCTGAGGCCAGAGGATCACTTGAGCACAGGAATTTGAGATCAGCCTAAGTAACACAGTGAGACCACATCTCAACAACAAAAAAAGAAAACAGAAAAATCAGCCAGGCGTGGTGATGTGCACCTGTAGTCCCAGCTACTTGGGAGGCTGAGACAAGAAGACTGCTTGAGCCCAGGAGTTCGAGGTGGCAGTGAGTTATGATGATGCCACTCCAACTCTATCCAGGGTGACAGAGTAAGACTCTTGTCTCAAAAACAAAACAAACTGGAGTTTGCAACATGGAATTTTGAGAATAACTAAAATATTCCACAACCAGTTTGTCATAGAAAATCTAATCAATTCATAATTGTAAATGAGTCTTACTTTTTTTTATTTTGGATTTTACCTTTTGATGATGCAGCAAGGACCAAAGGTCTCGAAGCTCTTGAGGAGCAACTGGTGTGTGCTTAAGACAAAATGTGACATGATGACTTATCTCCTCATCTATCTGGGGTTGTTGGTTTTTGCTGGATCTGTTCCAAAAGTAAAAAGGAGAAGATAGGGTAGTGACTATCAATGAACTGCTAGAAAACTGCTACATAAGAGAAGATGGAACACATGGAACTATATTATAGTACATTTATTTAAAAATGAACAACCCTAGTGATAAAATGCCTAGTGACTTTTAGGGTGCAGTCAAAACTGGCAAAGAATCCACAGGAAGTTTTGGCTTTCCACAGTGGCAAATAAATGGTCTCCTGCTTCGGCAACCACTCCCCTCAAGACAAGTCTATGCCTTCTTTACACCTATAGCATACACAAAACAAGGAAAAAAGTTCCCACAAGAAAAGTAAGTGTGAGAATGGCTTACCTTCTCAGACAAGCCTGTGTCATAAAATCGGCTGTCACTCTGTACTGCCAAAGGATAGCCAGATACTCCATTGCAGGCCACAACTGAACGCGCCTGGTAAGTTGGATTAAGGAGGTAAAGTCTGGCTGGGATGGGGAGGAAGCTTCACCATGCTTTTTCTCCAGAAAACCAAGTGAAAGTCCTTTGGCTTCTAGTTCTAAATACTGAGCATGCACAAGATTCTTTAATTCATCTGGACAAAAATGACAAATACTGTATTAGAGCATAGCAGTCAAGAATACAGGCTCTAGATACTTAACAGCCAGCTATGTGGCTGTGAGCTTAACCTGAGTTAACCAGAGTTAAGCTACTTAACCTGGGCTTTCAGTTTCTGGTTTGTTAAGTGATAATACCTGCATAATTCTAATGATGGAATTATAAACATATGTGAAGTTTAGCCCTCTGCCTGACATTTATTTAATGTTATTTATACAACATCCAAAAAAAGAAAAAAACCTACTTGACTACAACGGAGAGGATATTCTCAGAACATTTGCCTGCTAGACAAATGCTAGATTATATTACCCAGTTTGACATCTTCCAGAATATTAGCTCTGCAGATCAATCCCCAGGCAAGTAGGAGATTTTTCTTTAATGTCCATTCAGAAGCAGCCACTTGGAGGCGACTAATATCTTCCTGCCATCCACTCTCCCCAACAGCAGGCATCCACTCCCTGACGGCCAGGACTTTGTTAAGGACCTTCAATTGTGAAAAGCAATCTACCACCAGCTTGTCCTGAAAGAATAAAACCCAGGAGACTCTACTATAGAAAGAAATTTAATAGAAAGAAATTTAAGATATTTCCTTAATGCTTCTTGAAAACAAAGGATTTGTTTACTCCTGTTGCTCAAGAAATTTTTATAGTAATGAAATTAAAACTCTATCCAGCCTTAATAATCTCAGGAATAAGTGAGATGATAACGCTTAACAAATTAGTTAACAAAACTCATGGAATACAATATGCCCTCCATATCTGTGGGTCCCATATCCATAGATTCAATCCAAATGCAGATTAAAAATATTTGGGAGGAAAATGGATTATTGTATACAGACTTTTTCTTGCCATTATCACCTAAACACTATAGTATTAACAACTATTTACATAGAATTTACATTGTATCGGGTATTGCAAATGATCTAGAAATGATTTAAGTATATGGGAAGATGTACGTGGGCTATGTGCAAACACTATGCCGTTTTATGTAAAGGTCTTGAGCGTTCTTAGATTTTGGAATCTGAGGAGGGGATCTTGGAGCCAATCCTCCACAGATACCAAGGGAAAACTATATTTAAGAGTTCAAATTAAGCTTTGCAGACAAGGATAAGACTAGTAGAATGTCAGTTTTCCCAAGTTCAAAGAGAACTTGAGAAGAAGTCGTTAAAGCGTTTTACTACTGCATGCTTCCAGATGTACCTTAAAAGGAAATGGTCGGCCCAGAAACTTCTGCAACTTCTTTATACCAGTGAAGTCACCAGTCGGGCTCCCCAAACAATTCTGAATATGTTCTGAAACGGTCTGAATCTCTTTGTAGTATCTTTAAAGGAGAACGAGGGCAGAGGGGAAAAGATTGATAGTAAGAAAAGTCATCTACATTTTACATTTTATTTATATTCACCAGTATGCAGAGTGAATAAATCGAAATAAACCAAAAGGTACTTGTAATTCCAAACCCTCTCTTTTTTTTTTTTTTTGAGACAGAGTCTCACTTTGTTGCCCAGGCTAGAGTGAGTGCCGTGGCGTCAGCCTAGCTCACAGCAACCTCAAACTCCTGTGCTCAAGCGATCCTCCTGCCTCAGCCTCCCAAGTAGCTGGGACTACAGGCATGCGCCACCATGCCTGGCTAATTTTTTGTATATATATTTTTAGTTGGTCAATTAATTTCTTTCTATTTTTAGTAGAGACGGGGTCTTGCTCAGGCTGGTTTCGAACTCCTGACCTTGAGCAATCCGCCCGCCTCGGCCTCCCAGAGTGCTAGGATTACAGGCGTGAGCCACCACACCTAGCCCAAACCCTCTCATTTTTAACATCAACTATCTGTACTTACTGACATTACTGCACTAAATATGAGTCTTACTTGTCTTCATGATTCATCAGGAGTTGGGGGATCTGATGGATCAAATGTTTTAAAACCCAGTGCCAATGGAGGGCAAGCAAGGCCAGGCCTGGGGCATCCACTTTTACTATGTCGGCCACAGTCCAAAACCGGTCCCGCCACCGCACAGAACCTAGGATCTAAAAACAAAGTAAACCAAGACTGCTCACAAACATCTCCCAGTAAAATACACACAATATAAACTTTAATTATTAATTAATACTCAACAGACATAATAAAAGGTCTTTAAGATTAAACTGGAATATTTGTAGGAACATTAAGGCAGATACCTTTTCTCCTAGTACTTGAAGTACAAAGTTATTAGAGAAAACAGAATTATTGGGTCACAAAGTGTGTGTTATTTCATAAAAAACAGCCAACTGTCTTAAAAAGCAACTGTACTATATTTTGTATTCCAACAAGAAGTATAGGAGAGTTCTAGGTGTCCATTTCTCTGCCAATACTCACTACTATTAATGATTTTAATTTTAGCTATTCTGATCAGTAGTACCTCACTGTGATTTAAATTAACATTTTCTTGAGAACTAATGAGGTTGTAATTTTTTAAGTTATTAATGAACATTCACATTATCTTCTGAGAAGCATCTAGTCAAGTCTATCTATTGCTCATTCTAAAAACTGATTTGTTGGCTGGGGTTGGTGGCTCACACCTATAATCCTGGCACTTTGGGAGGCTGAGGTGGGAGGACTGCTTAAGGCAGTCCAGTTCAAGACCAGCGTGGACAACATAGCAAGACCCCATCTCTAAAAGAAAAAAAAAATTTTTAATTAGCTGGGCAAAGTGGTGTGCACCTATAGTTCCAGCTACTAGGGAGGCTTAGGCAGGAGGACCACTTGAACCCAACAATTCAGGGTTGCAGTGAGGTATGACTGTGCCACTATACTCCCAGCCCAAGCAACAGAGTGAGATCTTATTTCTATTTGTTCAAAAAACAAAAGTACGCTGTCTGATCATTAGTAGTTTATGTGACTGAATGTATGCTTTATAAGCAGTTTCTCCCAATATGTTCATATTCTCCCAATGTGTTCATAAAGGTATCTATAAAGAATGTAAAGATTTTAATTAAGATGAAATTCAATATATCAATTTTTTCCTTTTATGAAAAAATCCTAAGAAATCTTTTCCTATCCTAAGACTATAAATATTTCCTATGTTTTTTGTTAGTCGGTTCATAGTTTCAGCTTTTATATTTGGGTCTCATGCATTTTGAAACTAAGAACTTGACCACTTCCCAGAACTTACAGATGAGATTTGACTTTGACAAGTATGACTTTTTATTTATATTAAAGGATGAAATGTGTCCCACTCAGTGAACAGTATTTTGCAAATTACCAACACATGAGCTACAAATTCACGTAAAAGTCCATCCAAAAAGTCCAAATTACACCAATGGATTTTAAAGCATGACAACTTCAGTGATTTATTTCAGATTCCCCAGTGCAAATAACCTTTACAAAACTACTTAACATGTTTGTGGTGTGCCATCAAAGAATGTTCACAATTACATGAAATCGCTACTAAAATATTCCTCCTTTTCCATCCTTATAACTATAAGGAGGCCAGTTTTTCCTTATAACTTCCACCCAAACAACATATTGCAAGAGACTGAATATAGAAGCAGAACTAAAAGTCCAGCTTTCTTCTCTTAAGCCAGACATAAAGAGACTTACAGGAATGTAAAACACTCCTGTTTTTTTCGCTAACTTTTATTTTGGAAAATAACTATTTTTTATTAAAAATATATTATTTGTATAGACCTTAAGTGGGTCCACTACTGTATTTTTGAACAAATTTATAAATATTATTTATATTTCTCAGATTTAGTTCCTAATATGGCAAATATTGATAGGTATAGCCACATAAACAAAAGCTTTTTGGGCCTTTGATAACTTGTAAGGTATAAAGAGGCCCTGAGACCAAAAAGTTTGAGACTGGCTACATTATTTCACTACACTTACTAGACTAATTTAGATTCAAAAATCCATGTAACCCAAATGCGACAATGATATCTAAAAGGACGTAAGTAAATTAAGATATAACGATTAAAATCCAAATGTTCATCAACATGACAATGGATAGACAAACTAACAGATCCATACAATGGAATATTCCTCAGCAATAAAAAGAAATTACTAATACTTTAAACCAAATGGATGCATCATAAAATAACTATGCTAAGTGGAAGTCGACAAAAAAGTATATACTGCATAATTCCATTCATAGAAAATAAAACTGCCGGGTGCGGTGGTTCATGCCTGTAATCCTAGCACTCTGGGAGGCAGAGGCGGGTGGATTGCTCCAGGTCAGGAGTTCGAAACCAACCTGAGCAAGAGCGAGACCCAGTCTGTACTATAAATAGAATGAAATTGGCCAACGAATAAATATAGAAAAAAAAAATTAGCCAGGCATGGTGGCACATGCCTATAGTCCCAGCTACTCGGGAGGCTGAGGCAGAAGGATTGCCTGAGCCCAAGATTTGAGGTTGCTGTGAGCTAGGCTGATGCCACAGCACTCACTCTAGCCTGGGCAACAAAGCGAGACTCTGTCTCAAAACAAAAAAAGAAAGAAAATAAAACTGACCTACAGTAATAGAAAGTAGATCAACAGCTACTTGGTTAGGGATGGGAGGACAGAAAAAGGTAAAACAAAAAAGGAATGAGGTACCTTTTGGGGATGACGGTTATGTTCACTATCTTGATTGTGATAATGGTTTCACAGGTGTATGTATATGTATGTGTATATATATATATATATATATCAAAACTTATATTGTATACTTCAAATATATATGGTTTATACATCAGTTATACCTCCAAAAAGATTTGAAATATGTGCATATATTTAAAACTGTTAAGAACAGTTACATTTCTGAAATAATACTTGCCATATTATAACACTGATCACTAAGAATCTTTGTGACAAGCAAGACAAATCTCATTTAAAATAAAAGCAGGTACATTTCCTCACCTTATTAACAATGGCATCAGACACTGTCCCCTGGGAGGACTGTACCCAGAGCAGGATTAGTGCATCACAAAGTTCAAAAAGAGCAGCAAGATTGACCACAATTTCATGGGGCAGGCTGTGATAGCTCTCTGGATCTTAGAGTTGACATAAATAAAGAACATTTAAATTCAGATTTAAATCAATATCTGAACATTTTCAAAATAAACTGCAATCTGGAACTTAATGTTATCCCCAATACGAAGGTCGATTTTGAAAGGCCAATATCAAAAGCAATTTGTTTGCCTGCTATAGGTTGAGTGTTCATTATCTGAAATGCTTGGGATCTGAAGTCTTTTGAATTTTGGTTTTCAGATTTTGGAATCTTTGCATAGACATAACAAGACACCTTTGGGATGGGACCTATATCTAAATGTGAAATCCGTTTACATTTCATATACACCTTAAACACGTAGCCCGAAAATAATTTTATAAAATACTTTTAACAATTTTGCACATGAAACTAAGTTTTGACTGCATTATGACCATGACTCATCGTATCGCATCGGATGTAAAATTTTGTACTTCTGGTATCATGTCAGTATTCAAAAGCTTCAGATTTTAAAGCATTTCGGACTTCAAATTTTCAGATCAGGGATGCTCAACCTGTGTTACAAAACTTGGCAAATGAGACATCTATACCCACAGATGTAAAAAGTGTCTTGATGAAAAATGCAAATTAGAGAGCAAAAATTCATATTTTATACAAGAGTTTAAGTACAAAAGAAAAACTATATATATATGTTTAGATGGACAGTTAACACAAAGATGAAAAGATACAAAAAAAACTACTACTAACAGCAGTTACCGTAAGGATAAGCTTTTTCAACTTTTATCCTTTTTTAGTTTGAATTTTTGCCAACAAGTACAACTATCTTTTTATAAACAAAATAAAGAATGGGGGCCTGGCACGGTGGCTCATGCCTGTAATCTTAGCTCTCTGGCTGAAGCGGGCAGATTGGTCAGAGTCAGGAGTTTGAAACCAGCCTGAGCAAGAGCAAGACCCCCGTCTCTACTATAAATAGAAAAAAATTCATTGGCCAGCTAATACATATAGAAAAAATTAGCCAGGCATGGTGGCACATGCCTGTAGTCCCAGCTACTGGGGGGTGGGGGGGGAAGCTGAGGTAGAAGGATTGCTTGAGCCCAGGAGTTTGAGGTTACTGTGAGCTAGGCTGACGCCACAGCACTCACTCTAGCCTGGGCAACAAAGTGAGACTGTCGAAAGAAAGAAAGAAAAGAAAGGAAAGAAGGAAAGGAAAGAAAGGAAAGGAAAAATGGAAAAAGAAAGAAAGGGAAGGAAGGAAGGAAAGAAAGGGAAGGAGGAGAAGGAGGGGAGGGGAGGGAGGGAGAAAAAAATGCTCCCTCCTATAACGAGTACTTATGAATATATATACTTTGAGCCAACAGACCTAGTTTTCAGGTTCTAGCTCTGCTACTTGCTAGAGATGTGACATTGAGCACTCTCTCCTCCTTTCTTCATTCAGTTAAGAAATTTTTTTTTTCTTTTTACAATTTTATGATTTTTTAATTTCAATACATTTAGGGCAGGTGTCCTCAAACTATGGCCCGCGGCCCACATGCGGGCCACCTAGCACATTTATCTGGCCCTCTGGGTATTTTTGCCACTGCTGCCTGTCCTGCTTAGCAGCCAACTCAGCCCTGGGCCCACAGTGCGCACTCTCCAATAGTCTGAGGGACAGTGAACTGACCCCCTGTTTAAATAGTTTGAGGACCCATGATTTAGGGGGTACAAGTGTTTTTGTTACATGGAGGAATTGTATACTGGTGAAATCAGCATTTTTTTAGTGTTCCCATCACCCAAATAATATACATTGTACCTGAGAGGTTATTTTTGATTCCTCACCACCCTCCCCTCTTCTGAGTCTCCAAAGTCTATTATACCACCTCTGTATGACCTTTCCTCATTCATGATATAGGGTTCTACTTGACAAGGTTGCTATAAAAAGTAAATGAGATTAAGGATATGTATGAACCATTTAGCTAAGCACCTGACACAGTAAGTGCTCAGTAAATGTTAGTCATTATACTATTCAATAAGAGGATGTGATTAAAATGAGGCCAGCAAATCAAAAGGAATCAATAAACAGCAGACACTGAGTATACCTCTCAACTCTAGCAACATTATGCAATCAAATGCATAATTAAAGAATACAAAAGATATGTGCTCTTACCTTTATGGAAATCCAAGGACATTCTTAAAACACTGTTTCTTAGCTTTTTGTCACCAACAGAAACCAAATTTGCTTCAGTAAAAATCCGTTTTTCCCGGTCAAGATATATGATTGTCCTGGAATGAGATTCAAAAAACATAACAAATAGTTATCAGTTAATAATACTTTTCAATCATGTCCTCTATGTGCTGAATCCTGGGAACACCGGGAAAATCAGTCTCCTTTATCCTGCCATTCCTCTCCTGTCTCTGGAAATTCTGGACTACAGATGGATGTGATGAATACTAAGGCCTTGGGGGGGTGGGGGCACGAGGATGGATGGATGGAGAAAGTTAGGTCAGTCTAGGCAGTCTGCCAGGCTTTGCTTTGTTGCTTTGCATGATCTGACAAACTGCACTTGTGAATGCTTCAGAGTGGTCATCAACAAATTAATCTTTGATGTCAGAAGTTACAGGAGTGGGGGCGTGGCCCTCACAAGGCAACCTCTGAAGTACATACCACGTTAAGTTAGTTCACTTTGCAAAACTTCACCAAAATCACATACTCATTATTGTGCTTTTCTGTAATGTGTGCTATACTTCAATTATAAAATTATTTTTAAAAATTTGTTACACTCATAGCCAATGAAAGAATTCTATTGATCATTAAAGAATGAGGTAAGATAGGCTTATACATCAATTATGTAAATTTATATGTGAGTGTGTACATAAGTATGCAGGTGCTGTGTATGTCTCCAACATTTGAAGATCAGAAATGATGTGGACAGGTAGCTGAGGAAAGAAAGCATATGTGAGAATGATAGGGGAAAATGGCAGGAGATGCTAGGAATCAAACGGAAAATAGCAGAAATATGACTATACTATGATAGAGGACTGACTTTAAAAGAGTAAATCCCATCCATTAATGCTAAGATTGAGGGCAATCATGTCTAACATCCTACCACTTCTCAGGTTCATAAAATTAAATGCATGTACTTGACAGCCTTAGGAAAGGCATAATCTGTGAAGTTAGTGAGGAAAAAGTGCCCACAGCACCAGGTTTCACTTACTTGTTTGCAGCTGATTCTATAAGAGCAAAGAGCTGCTCAGGATGGTCCGTCTGTGGGTCAAAGTCCATTGAATTTTTAATGATGTCCAGGGCCTGCATATTCCATCGGGGGTCCAAAGGGATCACAAATTCATCTAGTTTAAAAATAAAACAAAAAATAGAATTTGGGGGTTACCCTCCTTGCTTGACAAGTTTCAGTTGAATATTTTCATTGTTACTTTGATCAAACTGAGTCCTGATGGAGAATAGGAAAAAGAGGGAAATGCTGTGGGTTTCAGCCCATGCTAGTAGAAAAGCAGGGTTTGACAGCTTTTACACTGTTTCCTTTCCAAATGCAATACCTCTACCAATATATATGAATATATATACACTGAAAATAATCCCACCGAAGGATGTAAAGGTAATCTCTACTAGAACATAACATTCCAAATTACGAATTCATTTCCTCAGATCCCACTACTGGTCTAAAAAGAATCCATGGGCTTAATTATCCCATCTGTCACCATCAGCTACTTAAAAAAAAAAAAAAAAAAAAAATTTAAATTTCATGCCAAAAAATGAATGAATACATTTCATCTCCTTTCAATACGAAAACAACTAAAGATTATTTCACTTTAATTAAAAACAATTTCTCTACAACCAAAGAGTATAACTGTTGCTGCTGCCTCACAATCCTTTGGCTCTCACATGCTACATCTTCTGTAAAGTAGCAGTGAGGAGACTCTGACGCTCTTCACAGGTTGTGAAAACTCAAAGAGAATAGGCAAGACACACAAAAGGATAACATTCATTTGAAGGTGGCTGGCAGAAGATGGTTCAGTTAAGACACTTTAAGTTTTAAAAGCATCCACCAGGCTGGGCACGCTGGCTCATGCCTGTAATCCTAGCACTCTGGGAGGCTGAGGCGGGCGGATCACTCAAGGTCAGGAGTTCAAAACCAGCCTGAGCAAGAGCGAGATCCCGTCTCTACTAAAAATAGAAAGAAATTAATTGGCCAACTAAAAATATACAGAAAAAATTAGCCAGGCATGGTGGCGCATGCCTGTAGTCCCAGCTACTCGGGAGGCTGAGGCAGTAGGATCGCTTGATCAAGCCCAGGAGTTTGAGGTTGCTGTGAGCTAGGCTGACGCCATGGCACTCTAGCCTGGGGAACAGAGTAAGACTCTGACAATAAAATGAATAAATAAAATAAAAAAATTTAAAAATTTAAAAAAATAAATAAAATAAAAGCATCTACCACATAGTAGAGTATCAAGGACATACTATGAACAACAAGATATATTAAGAAGGAAAACCACAAACACCTAGGAAAACAGGTAAGACTACACAACTGAAAAAGAAAGTTAGAGCTAATTACCGCTAACGTATACCAAGAGAAGACAGGCAGTATCTGCTGAAAATGGAACATGCTACTCTGTAACTATGTTCCTAAAGACTATAACCCTTTCATAATGGAAAGCCATGGTTTACTACAGTCACAGCCTGACTACCACAGTTCTCCATTGTTTGATTATTTTACACCATCATTCACTCCATGATCTTTAAATGCACATAAGGTGACTGATTTCAGCACAAATGCATCAAGCACATTTTCCACAAACCAAATGGCCAATGTTGTATTTTGATCAACATGAAATGAAGATAAAAATGGAAAAGAATTTGGTTTTTTGAAAATGCCCATTTTTCTTATAAATGCTTATATTCAATCAACTGTTTTTTTTTTTTTTTTTTTGAGACAGAGTCTCATTCTGTTGCCCAGGCTAGAATGCCATGGCGTCAGCCTAGCTCATAGCAACCTCAAACTCTTGGGCTCAAGCAATCCTCTTGCCTCAGCCTCCCGAGTAGCTGGGACTACAGACATGCGCCACCATGCCCTGCTAATTTTTTCTACATATTTTTAGTTAGCCAATTAATTTCTTTCTATTTTGAGCAGAGACAGGATCTCACTCTTGCTCAGGCTGGTTTCGAACTCCTGACCTTGAACGATCCGACAGCTTCGGTCTCCCAGGGTGCTAGGATTACAAGTGTGAGCCACCACGCTCGGCCATATTCAATCAACTTTATATTATTCTGTTTCAAGAAATAAGTTTATACTCTCACTCCTTATTTAAAAAAATTCTCTTGAATACTTTTTTAAAAAATTTCAAAATATTAAAGGGGGTACAAATGTCTTTTTACATGGACTCATTGTATAATGCTTAAGTCAGAGCTCTTACTGTGCCTGTTGCCACGATAGTGTTCATTATACCAGATAGGTAAGTTTTTATATCCCCCACCCGCTTCCCACTCTCCCTGCTTCTTGGTTTCCAGTGTTGTTTAAATCTCTTTGTGCCTGTATGTACCCATCACTTAGCTCCCACTTATTAGTGAGAACATGTAGAGTTTCATTTTCCATTCCTGAGACACTTCACTTAGAATAATGGTCTCCAGTTCCTTCTGAGTTGCTGAGAAAGACATTATTTCGTGCCTTTTATGGCTAAGCAGTACTGCCTGGTGTGTGTGTTTATGTACATACACATAGCACATTTTCTTTTTCCACTCATGAATTCTGAATACTTCCTATGCTTAGATAGCTTTGATGTCTATTTCTTTTATCATTATGGTTTTTATAACTTTGTGATTAAAACTTGTATTTTTTACCACTGAGATTTTATATTTTCTGAAGTAACTTATTCTGTGTAGCATTCCCTTTAAAAGTCAAATATCTCATGGTTTGAAACTATTCCTACTAACACTGCTAGTGAACAACACAATGTTAAAAATGGAAGGGACCTCAGAGAAATAATAGTTTAATTCCTCCAGTTTTCAAACACAGGCAGAGACGGTGAATGATGAGCTGAGAATCAACAAGCCAGTTTGTGGCAGAGTTGGGGCCAGAATCCACTCTATCAACTCCAGGTTCTTTCCTCTACATTGTATTAATATCAGCGTCCTTCAGAAGCTGGAGGATAAACGGATAGCAGGATTTGCTCCTGCATATCAAGAGCCTTCTAAAAAATACTGGGTCTTTCCCCATGAACTTAATAGACAAAATTACAAAACAATACTATATTTTGTAATACAGTGTTACAAAACAATACTGAACTGGAAATCAAAAGTAAGTGCATACCTGTTATATTGGGTTGTAATACTTTGATAACATTACTGACCCCAGCTGAGAGGGAACTTGAGTAAAACTTCCTAAGAGATGCGGCACTGGCTTCCAAATGAATTTGTATTGCCTCTGTGGAAGAAGGAGAAGCAAATGTTAGAATCTAAGACATCTAAGTGCTGCCCAAGTGAACTTTCTGCACTGCTAAAAATGTTCTATAGCTGAATTGTCAGACAGAGAAGCCACTAGTTACATGTGACAGAACTGGCAATGCAGCTAGTGTAACTAAAGGAGACTTTAGATTTTATTTAATTTTAACTAATTTATACTTGTATTGGTGTCTTAGTAGTTCTCTGTGGCTGGCTAGTGGCTATCGTGCAGGACAATGCAGATACAAATTCCCTCTATAAATATTTAGACAGATTACCATATATGTCACAGAATAATATACACATCCATTGGCTTACCTACAAGTTCTCATGGCATAGAGTCTTATACACTCAATTACTTTAGTTAATTTCCACCAACAAATTCCATGTCCTACACTTTACAATCCAGGCAATGTTATTATTGCTCCCTCCCCTCTTTAATGAAAAATATACAAAGAAATACAGTTGGCCCTCCATATCCAAAATATATAAAAATTTAAAATAATTTAAAAAATGTAATAGTATAATGACTATCTACATAGCATTTACATTGTGTTAGGTATCATAAGTAATCTAGAGATGATTTTAACACATTGACTAGAAAAAAAAATTTTGCTTGGGGCCAGAGTGTTTGTTTTATCATGAAATAGAATAAAAATTTCAAAAACAAAATGATCCTTTTTAATTTAATGAAAAATTTGTTATTTTTTTCATTTTCTGTGCATGAGTTATATATGCAAGTTAAAAAGTAGTTCACATGGCTCCCAAGGTAGAGATATGTGAGCTACATGTTTCACAGGGTACAGGGCTCAAAACTAGCATGAGTTAAATACAACTCACATGGCAGTTAACATGTTAAGTATACAGGAGGATATAGATAGGCTATATGCAAATACTACGTCATTTTATACGTGGGGTCTTAGCACCCAATTATGTTGGTATTGACAGGGGATACTGGAACCAATTCCTCCCAAGGATACCAAGGGACAACTGTAAATATGACATCTTAGAGCACTGGAACTAAAATAAGATCAGAAACTTATGCACCTTTAGGGGAAATGAATTTATCAAAAGTAACACTTTTCCCAGATAGAATGGTTATACATCAAAAAAAAAAAAAAGTTGTTCAAAACAAAAAAAATATAGTACATTTTCTTTTTGAATTTGATAGAAAGGCAGACATATATCTTAAAATACTACTGATTATATGGGAATAAAAGTTCCTCGTGTGCTACATCTTAGGGCAGACTTGTTCCTTAATTTTTTAACAGCTACACATACAGTAATGCTAGGTCACAAATTTCTTTCTAGGAGACCTCCCAGCTGTAATTTTAACAGTCTATTCACAGAATAAAAAGCTGCTGAGCTGCTCAAATGGGATAAGTATATAAATCCCCTCATTGGACAAATTAAGCTTTTCTACTCACCAAGCCCCTGTGGTATGTTCTTGGCTAAATGATAAAGCCATTTAACTCTGAGCATCCAATCCTGATTAGTTGCTCTTTCTATGAGCAACTTCACAGCCATGGCCAACACATCTGGTTCATCAATCCAGTAAGTATCCACTTCGACCACACTGAATTTCAGGTTCTCAGGGCTGGAAGACTGTATAATTTTCCCTAAGTCTTGCCAAGTAAGAGGCTGACTCCTGAAATTCACCAGAATGGGCAAAGTTAGTACTAGCATAACCTTTTATGTCACACTTCAAAGAAGTGAGAAAACTATTTTACAAATATTGGAACAAAGATGTGAGGGGGTAAAAGATGAGTCTCCCACAAAGGAAGATAATTAAAACACAGATCTAATAAATAATAGGGAATGACATCGCAATGAATAACAACATTATGACACCTAGAGAATAAATGGCCATATAATGCTCTGATTGAATATGCTTTGTTCTGATCATTTCCACAAAAAGCAAAAACTAGTTAAGAAGCCAGACAGACACATAGGCTGAACATTCCACTAACCTTGCCCAGCTGCTGGTTTTCATGCTCATCCTATTGAGACAATATGCTAAGATTTGTCCATCGATTCGGACTAGAGAGAGGTGAGAATCATCAGTAGCAAAGAGAGCCGAGGGCACAGAATCTGGCCATAGTCCCATGGCAAGAATGGAGTTTCCCCAGGTTTCATGTGCTCGAAGAGTAGAAATATGTTTCTCCAGTAAAGCCTGCACAAGCTGGTAGGAGATAAAAGTGTATGATACAGAGGCACCAACATATAAGTGCTACTCTCAAAAAAAACTAGCAAAGTGATAACAGTTTTCTAGAATCGATCTGACCATTTCACAACAACTATCACACACATTCGTCAATGTAAAATGACACAAGTTAAATTCTACTTTTGCTGATGACAGATAAGTTTCAAGAAAGGAACATTTACTCTATTTTCCAGAAAAGTACCTAGGTACCAGATCCTATCAGAACAAAACTATAATGGGCAACTCTTTCAGATCATTAAGACTACCAACTTTAAAAACAATTCCCTCCTACTCGATAACATAGGGTGTTACAACTAAGAAACTGTCCGAAATGCCTCATAGTACCTTCTGGTTTCCTGGAGAATGCTGGGAGCGGACATATACTTCCCGACATGCTTCAGAAAAGGCTTTGTCTAAACTCAGCCCTCGCTGCAGGTACTGGACAATGAGTATAGCTGCCTGGATCAGAGTTGACATTGAAGATGTTGGAGAACCTATAAAAAAAATTGCCACCTGTGAGCAAGAGATTCTTCAAAATCTCTCATGAAAATAGATAAATTCTGCCCTTATACCAAACATCCTTCCAATCACCCCCACCTATATGCTTATGTTAGAAAACCTAAGTAGACTCTAGGGTCTTCTGAGACCATAATGTACTGGTGAGAACATTCGTATTCCTACTTACTAGCTCTCCCCACTTCCTCTCTCTGGCTGTCTGCAGTATACCATGGGAGACCCATTCACATATGTGATAAATAGTGCTCACAAATCCCCTCAATCTAATGTTAACACACACTGGAGATGGCAAAGGAGTGCCCTCATAAAGGACCATGGGCTTTGAAATCCAACAGACCTATTTTCAAATCTCAGCTGTCATTATTAACTAACTTTGATAAGTTAGCCACTTAAACACTGAGCCTTATATGTAAAATGGAAACATGTCTTACAGAACCAATGTAAGGACTAAATAGGAAACCAGTGTTGTACCTAACACATAGTAGTTATTCAATAAACAGGATTGCATTTATTATTATGGCTCCTTTTTGTATAATTGAACATTCAGAAAAAAATCAGATTGGTCTATTTTAAGCAACCCTAACTTTCCTCTTTATTCCACCTTCAAGAACCACTGCTGACCTGGGAGATATGATGGGCATACTTCATAAATCTCAGAGCCTCAAGCAGTATTACCCAAAGTGTTGGCCTCTGCATGTATCAGAATCACGTGGGAGGCTTCATTAAAATACTAATTCCTGTGCCTTACCCTGAGCTGCAAAACCCCATCTCTGGGAGTATCTGGACATTTACATTCTTAATAAGCTTTCCCAGTAATTTCTATTTCTATGTACACTAAATGTAAGAACTCTTAGACGAACAGTCCAATGGAATAACATACATTTCTACAAGACTAAAACTCTGCAGAGGCCCAGAACTCAAGCACCTCACCTGTAATGGCATTCCGGATCTCTGTGTGTAGAGCCAAGAGGATGTCACACACGCTGTCCCCCACCAAACCAAGGCTGTGCAGCAGAACTTTCAAATCCAGGTTGTCTAGGACGGTCTCATCACCTTCTCCTGAAATGTAGATTTCAAGTCCACGATTCCTCATAGCTCGGGATATTTCTCCATGAACAGGATCCATTGAGAGAAAAAGCCTAGAAAAACAGCAATTCAAAGAAAAGAAATATTTTAAGTTCCAGTGCAACCATGGCATAGCTCTGCAACAACCAGTAAGGACAAATCATATGTGGCTCATATTCACAGAGTTCACTGAAACAAACAACACCACTATACCTCAAAATGTGCTACTATCGCCTGCATTCTGTCTTCTACTTCTAACATGCTCAAATACAGCAAATCACTTTATCTACACCTACCCTCCTTAACAATTATGTATTGTTTTTCCACTATACTGTTAATGCTACTGGAAAACTCAAAAAATTTTACTTCTACATATTCCCCAAATCAGACAGTGCTAAGTCATCATTCTAACTCACCAACACGGAGCAGAAAAGCAAGCAATGTATTCTTCTGAAACAACTGCAATGCTATTGTGTGAAATCTAGTCTAGCAGTGCCTGGTAAATAGTAGAGCCTCAATAAATATTTATTAACTGAATTAATGAATGAGTGAACTTTTTCATGACTCAGTATATGGATATACTGTATAAGGAGGTCCCTACAGAACGTCTACCTCTGCTGAGACTGTCAGATTCCGAAGCAGAAACTTAAGAGAGATGAATACCTGAAATTGGGACTTGGTGTTATTGTGGGAGTGGATCCATCTATCATTCCTCTCTCACTAATAGTAAGGACACCTCCAGGTTCAAGCAAAGCATTCAAACGATCCAGCACTGATGGGCTGCAGAGAGAAAAGTCAAATGGGGGACATGGTGACACGCTACTTTCCTTCTATGAGCCTCCAGCTGCTTCTGACCCACATTTTCCTTTCAGCACGGATCACTCCCCCTTACCACCCCAGACAGAACTGTGATCTCTTTCAAGAGTAGATTCCCCACCGATTCCCCTTCTCATTCCCCAAGGAACATAGCCCACACCTTTCTAAACAGGAAATACACAAAATGTTTGTTGAATAAATAAAATTAAGGAAAATAATAGTAACTTTCCTGCACTATATAACTCTTTCGCTTTCCCTCTTCCCATCTCTCAACATTATCAAACATTATCAAATCCATTTAAGGATTTCAATTTGCAACATTCAGAAAAAAGTCCACAAAGAGACCTATCATCTGACCTGCAGTAGCTTCTACAACACTAACTATATAGGTAAAGTAGTTTTGCACTTGTCCTTTTCCTTACTACAGAATCGAGTGATACACAGTTGAACTGTTGTCATCACTGACACCCATTTATTAAATGTCTGCCCTGTGTCTGGTCCCTCATTTCAAAAATCTGCACTTAAAAATGACTCTAACAAGCTAGGCATGGTGGCACATGCCTGTAGTCCCATTTACTCAACTGAGGAAGAAGGATTGCTTGAGCCCTGGAATTTGATGCTGCCGTGAGCTATGACCGCATTGCTGCACTCCAGCCTGGGCAACAGAGCAAAACATCATCTCTAAAATAATAAAAATTTTAAAAAGACCCTAACAAAATGAAGACTTATGATATTAAATAAAAAGACCTAACTCAAAGGATGTTGCCTGGAAAAGTAATCCAGTTGTTAGCCTTCAGTTTGATTCAAATTATAATACAGAACTGAAATCCTGCAGATATCTAATGACAAACTACCATTGTTCACCAGAGGGAGAAGTCTAAAGAATATGGCTGAGATGTGTATCCAGTAAAGAAAAATAGATTAAAAATACCAGATCTTCCACCTGGGTTTCTACTTTAACAAACATATCCGATATTTCATGTATGCACGTTCATGATCAGGCATAAGGTTCTTACTTGCAGAAGTTAACATTGTCCATCAGAAGCCAGTCTCCAGACTTCAGGGCCTGAACTAACATGCTGTCAACCCACTCAAATGTGCCATGGCTGAGACCACTGGATGATTGCGTAAGCTTAACTCCAAAGCTTCGGAACTCTTCCACGAGTCTGGCAAACTCTGAAATGTCACAGGCAAGAATCACCATCCACAGCACTTAATTTCAAACCAAGAACTAAGAGTTTATGAAAAGAAAGTTGAAATTTCCAGCCTAATGATTTTAAGAGTTTATAATAAACGAGAAGGTTGTTTTGTTTCTCTTTAAATATACGTAGGAAAATTAGGTTTGGGATGGAAAATATGTCTTAATGGCTTGATACTCAGAGTTGAATCTAGAGTGATAGAGAAGGTAAGTAACTTTTTCTATTACAATTTCTCAAATGGCAAGGAAGAGGATAATGTTTTCCACCCACTACTGCATTTATACTATCAGAAAGTGCTCTAAATTGGCAAGTGCAATGAATGTCATTAAACTGGGTTTCCTTGATAAAGACTATTATGTGGTTACGACTGGTATTTATCTGCCAAGTATAATATATAGTTTATACAGCCCTTCCCTGGAAAATTTTCAATTGATTTTCATTAAAATTGTTTTATGACCCTTGTTCACATCAAAATGTAATATATATATTTTTCTTTTTATATATATTTTTTATTTTTTTAGTTGGCCAATTAAATTCTTTCTATTTTTAGTAGAGATGGGGTCTCCATCTTGCTCAGGCTGGTCTCGAACTCCTGACCTTGAGCAACCCTCCCACCTCAGCCTCCCAGAGAGCTAGGATTACAGGCATGGGCCACCGCGCCAGGCCTGTAATACACATTAGATTCCAACTTCTAACCATGAGGGAGAATAACATGCAACTTGACTTCCCACTGTTATCAGCTAGAAAACTGGGCAAAATACATGAAAACAGCTTTTAATTATTGGACAACAAGCCACATAGGACTATTATATTTGCAGGAGAGAGGGAAAAAAAATTAAGTAAAGCCCCATAATTGCCTTGCCTTTCTGCCTGGAAGCAATTTCTGGATTGCAAAGCAGGGAGGGGGAACCCAAAAAGACTGCAGAAGTTTCTTGGAATTGAACAGATAGAGTACAGTTCAGAGGCCAAAGCAACTAGAATGAAGAACAGAGTGCTTAAAAGGAGGAACCCAGTCAAAGAAAAGAGCTCCAAAAATCTGGATAAGGACCTTAGAGTCTTTGGCTAAACATTCATCAGCATGTGTATAATATAAAGGTAAAGCTCTATAAGCACGAGCAAAAACTTCCAGGGAAAGTACAATTACTGGGGAAATGTGAGGCCAGAGTTCACACAGGACTGAGTACCACTCCAGTTCCCCCCAGCCAAAGTGAATAGTCAGTAGAAATGGTTTAAGAGTCATGCCTCAACAGTGGGGCTAATCTAGCCCTAAAGTGAAGCTTAATTCTAGGCCTAACCTTAAAAACAATCTTGAAAAGATCAAAAATGATCCATAAGCGACTTAACTGCCTACCAAAAACTGTCCTAGTCTTTAAAGAAATATAACAAAATACAGTACTCAGCAACTTAAATTCACAATGTCTGGCAGCCAATCAAAATTATCAAACATACAAAGAAAAAAAATATTGCCCATATCCCATACTGCAGCCAGCTTAAAATGCTCAATTTCTTGAGGTATTAGTAATAAGTAAAAAATAGCCAATGGCCAGGCACAGTGGCTCATGCCTGAAATCCTAGCACTCTGGGAAGCTGACGTGGGAAGGACTCCTCGAGGCCAGGCATTCGAGAGGTGTTCTCAGCTTGAGCAAGATCGAGATCCTATCTCTACAAATATTTAAAAAATTAACTGGGCATGGTGGTGTGCATCTGTAATCCCAGCCATCTGGGAGGCTTAGGCAGGAGGATTGCTTGAGCCTAGGAGTTTGAGGTTGCAGTGAGCTATGATGATGCCACTGCACACTAGCCAGGGAGACAGAGCAAGACTGTCTCCAAAAAGGGGGAGAGGGGAGACACCAAGAATAAAAAAGCTTTATATGCTGTTTTATCATTATAGCTGATAACACACAAAATGAACCATAAAGCTTATAAGCCAATTTCTTTCCTGTTTGATTTTTTTTTAGGATCACCAATTCTGAATACTTTATCTCAGCTTCATTTTGCTTTGCAGGCCTAATACTTCCAAGTTCTGACTGTTAATCATTAAATTAATAAAAAAATACAGCCAGGTGCAGTGGCTGATACCTATAATCTGGCACTCTGGGAGGCCAAGGCAGGAGGATGGCTTGAGGCTAGGAGTTTAAGGCCAGCCTCGGCAACATAGTGAGACCCCTATCTCTATAAAAAATTTAAAAATTTGCTGGGTTTAGTGGTACATGCCTGTAGTCCCAGTTACTCAAGAGTCAGATGCAGGAAGATCACTGGAGCCCAGGAATTCAAGATTGCAGCAAGCTATAATCATGCCACTGTACTCTAGCTCGGGCAACAGAGCAAGACCACCTTAATCAATCAATCAATAAAAATACGACCATTATATTTGTAAATGTATTTCCTGTAAATGAACACAATATGGGCAATGGTGAGTGCCTGACATATACATCGAAATATACATACCTGCCTTGGAGTATGAGTTGATTTTGTTGTTGAGTCGCTGCATAAGCAACAACACTGCTTCCAGCTTATTAACAATCTCCATAGTGATACCTTTACCACCTTCTCCAAGACACTTGGGCTTATACGTCAGAAGAAAATGACTCCAGGCTCGCAGTACTACTTCTGCGTCATCAGCATTGACAAGCAGGCTGTCCCTTAACAGTGTCCTTACAGTACCCTCCACCTTCTCTAGCAGCTGCCTCCAAGGTCGTATAAGATCAACCTGCAATTTCCAGAGCACATGAACTCATCATGGCCTTGGCCAGGGTCAGAGAATACAGTTATCTGTAGTCACCACCAACACAGAAGACCCTCAAATTAGACCACGGGGTTTATTATGTTTTGCCAGAAAATGTGAACGCAGACTGGTTACCTGTTCAAATCCACCCAGAAGCTCAGTAGTATCCATTGCACTGTTCATAGCCATGATCTTTAATGTGTGGCCAGTAAGGTGTGCCAGAAGCTGGACAAGGCTGGTCTTGCCCACAGAGGCTGGCCCCACAAGGATGACCATCCAGCTCATCTGCACACACTTCATGATTGACTCCAAAGACTGAAGAGACTGGTGAAGGAGCAACAGGGGTCGGCGGGATGGGTGAGGAACGTAGCTGCCACGGGAAAGGACTGAGTAGCCCAGCTGAAAAGACATGCCAGTGAGATTTCACAAGCATACCTGGTAGTGGGAGCAGAAGAAACCACAAAAAATTGTAAAAGAGGAGAAGATTATCCTAGTCTTCTCACCTGAACATCATAGGGAGTGATATGAAACAGTCTGGTTCCCATATATGGGTTAGAATTTGAACCAAACACATCCTTGAATACAGCAATAACCTAAAGGAAGAAGATAATGCAATCAAAACACAACTCACTCCAAAAAATCATAGGCAAACCTTCTAGAATGAGTACTTCTAGAAAACATACGGTGATGAGAGTCACTATTCTGGGAACACTAGACACAATTTTTTTTATCCTTTTGAACTTTCTTTTATAAAAATGATAGATTGCATTTATTCAATTCTTTGGAATTCAAGTAAGCTTGAGCCCAAGAATTGAGTAGTCACATAATCCCAAACTATTTGAGATTCCAGTAACAATGCACAGTAAATTAAAATGAAGACCCAGACACTGTAGCAAATCTAAAGACTCAAAAGAAATTTACTGTCATCATTCAATATACCATCTATAAAGAGTATAGAATAGTAATACAAAGATTATGAAGAATAATGACCATTTATTGACCATCTACTATGTACCAAACACTGTATCAGGTACTTTAACAGATTATTTCACATCCTCATAGCCCTGCAAAATAGGTATCACATCTCCATTTTATAAATAAAAATTACAGAATTTGCCCATAGTTGGTAACAATTTAAAATCTAAGCCAGTCTGCCTCCAAAACATATTGTCCCTCTAACCAATTATTTACATTCAGTTACTCCATCTTTAGTAGAAATGCTATTAGAAAATGTTAACTCTATTTGTTTTTTAATTTCCTTTAAAACTCTAAAGGAGTAGGAAAGAAGTGACAGAAGTATGTTAAAAAACCACTAATATAGCCCACAGAAGAAAAAATTAGAGCTACTCCAAAAAAATTTATGAACTATCTTTCTAAAAAAGTAATACTTATATAATAGTTGTATACTACACTGAAGTCAAAAAATATAATAAAGATATCATAATCAATGCCAAATATCTGACTATGAAATTAAAAGTGGCACAGGTGATTATTCCTGTCAACCTACCTGGGTCCACGCATTTCTGACCTCATGCTCTACTCTCTAAAGCAGTGGTCCCCAAACTTTCTGGCACCAGTTATGGAAGACAACTTTTATACGGACCAGGAGTGAGGTTGGGGGGATGGTGAGGAGCTCAGGCATTAATGAGTGACCTGTTTCCTAAGGCCACAGACCAGTACCAGGCAGTGGCCCAGGGGATGGGGGATGGGGACTACATATCCCTGATGTTTTACCAGAAGGTTAAAATTACAAATATTTTCACAATCTAGCTGGTTTGGTTTTATAAAATCAGATTAAATTCACCTGGACCCTTCTCCAGCTTTTACAGTCTTTCTCCTTCTATTATTTTTCTTGGCTTTCTTTCCTTCAGAAAACATGTATTTGGTATTAACCTTGAATTAGAGGATTGAACAAAGCCTTCCACACATCACAGTGACCTATCATCTAACATTAATCATTCAACAACTGGCTAGTATCTTTCTCACAATTATTATAATATACTATAGCTAATATAATAAGTGAATAAGAAAATACTAGCTGATGGTAGGTAAATTATTTATCAATAAAGAAATGTAAAGGCCGGGCGCGGTGGCTCACGCCTGTAATCCTAGCTCTCTGGGAGGCCGAGGTGGGCGGATTGCTCGAGGTCAGGAGTTCAAAACCAGCCTGAGTAAGAGCGAGACCCCATCTCTACTATAAATAGAAAGAAATTAATTGGCCAACTAATATATATAGAAAAAATTAGCCGGGCATGGTGGCGCATGCCTGTAGTCCCAGCTACTTGGGAGGCTGAGGCAGCAGGATTGCTTGAGCCCAGGAGTTTGAGGTTGCTGTGAGCTAGGCTGACGCCATGGCACTCACTCTAGCCTGGGCAACAAAGTGAGACTCTGTCTCAAAAAAAAAAAAAAGAAATTTAAAAAACTAGCTGAACATTTCCCCCTAAAAAGAATGACTGAAAGCCACTTGCACTTAATAAATGAGTTGTTAGCTTTTGGCTAGCTCTGAATATCACATAAAAATGACCTGTAGGAGGTTATGACAGTACCTTCTGCCTGTAGCTGTTGTTAGCATTCAGTAAGACAGGACTTAAAATAACACAAACCAAAACACACACATTATTACAGTTCCTTAAGCTAAGAATTCTAGTGTTATTTTCTATTTACAAACAGATATTTCTATTTTCATTACACAGAATATCCTCTCTTCCTATCTCTTAATACTTTCCATGTCAAACACTTCGTAATTGGATATTTATTTTAAAACTAAACAGAAAACTCTTCTCTTCTACTGGGTATCACCTATCTCCTCCTGCTTTTCACCTTGGTGTTTGGAAAGATGTTACAGACCCAGTTCTTTATTATAAGAGGGCAATACTGTTTTTGTGATCATGGAGATTTAGATGGATAAGCAAAGCATGTCCCCCAAAGCAAACTATTCTATATCATGAAAGTCCAAGATAAGTGAATATTAATCTGCTCCCTGAAGTTCTAAATTTTGAAACAGCTTGGTATTATTAGGGTATGCTCTTTCTCTCCCTTAGGAAGAAATCAACTTTCAGATGGAAGAAATGTGAAGAACAATTATAAAATTCACCTTTTCTTTGTCTTCCCTGGTTCTCATCCGTTCACCGTAGACCAAAAACACATGCTGACCAGGGTCGTAACACCCAGGTGACTGGTCAACCAGCATCAACTGACACCAGCGGAAAAGGTCTCGGAGGTTGAATTCCCAGGGTCCTCCTTTTTGCCCCCACTTCTTCTCAACAGTCACTTCATGATCAATCTAGAAAGAAAACATCCTTATTGGGAAACACATCCTACTCCAGGCCATATGTAATCAAAAGAAAACTGAACAAGCTTGAATCAGATATCTCCTTCCCCAGACTTAAAAACTCCACAGATACCCTTTAAGGCATTCGCAATACAGAAATGAACTACTATTAAAACTCCAATGAACAGGCCAGTCTCAGTGGCTCATGCCTGTAATCCTAGCACTCTGGGAGGCCGAGGCAGGCGGATTGCTCGAGGTCAGGAGTTCAAAACCAGCCTCAGCAAGAGCGAGACCCCGTCTCTACTATAAAGAGAAAGAAATTAATTGGCCAACTAATATATATAGAAAAAATAAGCTGGGCATAGTGGTGCATGCCTATAGTCCCAGCTACTCGGGAGGCTGAGACAGTAGGATTGCTTAAGCCCAGGAGTCTGAGGTTGCTGTGAGCTAGGCTGACGTCATGGCACTCACTCTAGCCTGGGCAACAAAGTGAGACTCTGTCTCAAAAAAAAAAAAAAAAAACCCTCCAATAAACAGCTTGCCTTCCTCTAGAAACCGATAGAATTCTAAGTGATTTATTTTACAAATGCTGAGAATTTGGTACAGTACTATTCATGTTGAAAAAATAATGGTTCAAATACAGCCAGAAAAAAATAAAGAACAATTAATGCAAGTAGGTACTTACTTGGTTATTGAAAGCAACCATTTTCTTAACAATATTTTTGTCAATGGCTGGGAACAAAGTACTGGCAATAAACTCCATGTCAATTACTGTGAGGGGATCCACAAAGACCTATAAAATACAAAAATAAGAGGAAAAAATTCCTTTGTTTCTCTTTACCAAATACTAGAAATGACTACCATGTCTTATTTGTGAAATCTTTACTTAACACCAACTGACAAAGCCTGAGTAATATATATAATTTTCATTAAATTTTTTTTGCATTTTTAGGATAAAGAATCATAAAATCTAAGTATAGCAGAGGTTTGTTAAGATCTACTGTAGTGAATTAAAGAAAAAAGACACATGCATTTTTTTAAACTATATTTGTTTTTAAACATTTCCTATGTATAATGTAAAATGCTTTCAAAATTCTAGATGGCAGGTATATTTGTGTTTACTGTAAAATTCATTCAACTTTTCAATGTTTGAAAATTTTCACAATAAAACATTCTTAGAAGATAATCAACTCTTAATTATGAAGGAACTGGAACATTAAGGAAAACTAACATTTAGAAATACGTACAGGCTGGGCGCGGTAGCTCATGCCTATAATCCTAGCACTCTGGGAGGCCGAGGAGAGAGGATTGCTTAAGCTCAGGAGTTCAAGACCAGCCTCAGCAAGAGCAATACCCTGTCTCTACTAAAAATTGAAATTATTCATACAACTAAAAATAGAAAAAATTAGCCAGGCATGGTGGCGCGTGCCTGTAGTCCCAGCTACCTGGGAGGCTCAGGCAAGAGGATCCCTTGAACCCAGGAGTTTGAGGTTGCTATAAGGTAGGCTGATGCCACGGCACTCTAGCCCAGGCTACAGAGTGAGACTCTGTCTCAAAAAAAAAAAAAAAAAAAAAGTCCAAACCTCTAGATTAACCAAACTGAAAAAGAGCTGTTATTGAGTAAGTAAGCATATACATACACTCCTCTGCAAACAAGAATAAAGGCATAAGATATCAAAATGTTAGCACAGATAAAAGTTGACTGAGGAGCTATTAAAACAAAGTGTTAGTAAAGATTGACTGAGGACTACTGGATTGTTATTATCCGTGGCAATTTTCTGTTCCTTCTTACTTTTCTTTAAATAAAATGCATCCTCTTCATTATAGAACTTTTGTAAATGTTTTAGCAGATCACATAGACAATTGAGAAGGTAAGACTGGCCTTCATCCCTGAGCACAGCAAGAGAATTCTGAAGAAGGTGGTGATCTTACTCTCTTTCCAACTGATAATATACTAAGTTCTCTAGGGCATAGGATAAAATGATTCAAGCCAGAAGAAAAGCAATCATGAGAATCAGCAGCATTAATATTCACCATATAAGGACAAGAAGAAAGATCATTAAGCTGATCCTTGCTCATTCTCACAGTGAGCATCCTAACAGCTATGTGATAGCAGTCTTATCATCCCCTGACACTCTACCTCTGGTGTCTATGGCAACAGCAAATCTTACCTGAGTGAATCTGTTAAGGAAAGACCTTGGCAAGCCCTTCCTCCCGCCTCCTTGTCTAAAAGGATTTTGACACCCAAAGATCTTTGTCTTTTCATGCTGCACTTGAAAGCTCATTCCTAACTCAGGCACATAGATTTCTCCTCGGTGGTCAAAACAAGCATTGAGTCCTTCCAATACGGACTGAGAAGCCAGGTTAAGCTATTTGGAGAAGAAAGTGCATATATTTATTTCATTATACATGTTTATAACAAAAGGCAAGGAAATAATATACAGCAAAGGAAGATGAGTTGAGAGAAGCTCAAATATTGACAACCCTTTACTCTTAAGCTGAGTGATGGGTTGATATGTAGTCCTTCTATTAGTCTTTATTTCACATATGCTAGAGATTTTGCATGTATAACATAAATATCAATAATTTCTGTTAAAATCATCTCTAAAGTTAAACTGTATCCATTACATGTATCTACATTAACTGTGTAAATAATAACATACAAAAAGACTTGCCAATATACAGATATTTCATTTCCACATTGAGTGTTTAGAAATTTAACAATTGTAGAAGGTAAAGTTTGATAACTTTTTTTTTTTTTCTTTTTGAGACAGAGTCTTGCTTTGTTGCCCAGGCTAGAATAAGTGCCTTGGCATCAGCATAGCTCACAGCAACCTCAAACTCCTGGGCTCAAGCAATCCTCCTGCCTCAGCCTCCCAAGTAGCTGGGACTACAGGCATGCGCCACCATGCCCGGCTAATTTTTTCTATATATATTAGTTGGCCAATTAATTTCTTTCTATTTATAGTAGAGACGGGGTCTCGCTCTTGCTGAGGCTGGTTTTGAACTCCTGACCTCGAGCAATCCGCCTGCCTCGGCCTCCCAGAGTGCTAGGCGTGAGCCACCGCGCCCGGCCTAAGTTTGATAACTTTTTACATACTTTCCCAGATCGAATACTGAACAAAATTTCCAAATGAGTTTCAGAGTCAAGATATAAAAACCATAAAGTGGATCTACACAATTAACTTCTACCAACAGTTTAATAAACTGTTTTTAGCAGATCATATAGACAAGATTCTTGTTAATAAACAAGAACGAGGCTGGGCGCGGTGGCTCACGCCTGTAATCCTAGCTCTCTGGGAGGCCGAGGCGGGCAGATTGCTCGAGGTCAGGAGTTCGAAACCAACCTGAGCAAGAGCGAGACCATGTCTCTACTATAAATAGAAAGAAATTAATTGGCCAACTAATTTATATAGGAAAAATTAGCCGGGCGTGATGGCGCATGCCTGTAATCCCAGCTACTTGGGAGGCTGAGGCAGGAGGATTGCTTGAGCCCAGGAGTTTGAGGTTGCTGTGAGCTAGGCTGACGCCACGGCACTCACTCTAGCCTGGGCAACAAAGCGAGACTCTGTCTCCAAAAAATAAATAAATAAAATAAATAAAAAATATATATAAAATAAAATAAAATAAAATAGAATGATTAAGAGGAGTTCTTGTGCCAGAAATGAAAATCTTCATTTCTGAATGGAGATCTTCAGATGCTGAATTCAGAGGTCAGAGATGTGAACCATGGGTAGGTTTTCAGTAACACAGAAAGAGCAGATTTGGAAAATGCAAATACACTAAAATCAGACCACATTATCTTAGAATTTCAAGCGTCATGTTTACATAAGCACCACAAAGCACAACTCCACTGTATGTCCCCAAACAGAAAGGTGTTCTTGAGTATGTTTGCAAGTCCAGAATGTCTTGGAGAAGCTGAACATATTTCCACCAAATATGAGTACAGTCAGTTAAGTTTCAAGACTAGGATTTCTCTTTTTCTGGTTAATGAATATCCTTTCAGACACTTTTACAAAATATTGTGCGGGGGAGAGATTCCCTTCCCTCGATATCTCCTCGAGAATTACAGCAGGAAGCAGTTCAGCAGGTATGTATCCCACAGCACGTTCAGACCCAGCGGAGTATGAATCTAAGGAACCCGCTGGGGTTTCATCTGTAGTACTTACATCACTCTAGTCATTTCAGCTCCACAAATACTTCTAGCCTTTTCCAGATTTAACATTGCACATCCCAAACTGATCTGCTTATCTCTAGCTGTCTGTCAGAGATTCAGTAGTTATGTCTCTCTCATAATGTGCTTTTTTCCAATCAAAATAATTTACCCAACAGGCACATGTAACACTGGTCATTTTATCATTTTTGTATGTCATTTTGTATGTCTTTCCCCAATCTCTCTAGTGAACTAATAAAACATAAGGTGACTGACACTATTTGTAAAACATCTCTGAAATAAAGGCAAACACAGCAACTCTACCAGAGACCAGAGAATAAATTAGCCAAGACACAGTTTTCTTCTGAAGGAAAACGAAAGTAGGAGAATTTGTAGGTTATATGTACAGGTGTTCCAGTATGTAAGTTCTGTCAAATGACCTTCCTTATTTTTTAAAGAAACCAAGATCGTTTCCTTAAAGAATTTGCCTTTACCACCCATCAGCATGATCATCCACTAAGAAATGCCCTAGAGCTATGAAAAGCAGGACTGCTCCTCACACATTTGATCCCATCATGGGCATGATGGACAAGCTCCTCACCTCATCCAACACAACCCAATGGCCTGCCTTTAAAGCTGCCAGAAGAGGACCATCACACCAAGTAAACTCTCCTCCCTTGCCACCTTCAACAGGTAGGTCTGCTCCAAACAGGTCCGTGATGTCCTTTCAGAAGGGGAAGAAATGTGAAAAGTCAACATTATTTAAAAAAAATTAACCAGCTCCTAAGACCCTAAATCTGAAATGATAAATACTTGGGCCTGGTACCACTATTCTTCTAACACCCAAGATAGAACTAACCAATTCCAGCAGTAACCTACTCATGCCCCAAGAACCTTCTCATCACAATGCTCCAGGTATCAATTGTAGCTGGCACTCTAGAATAACATCTGTCAACCTTGGCTGTACTTCAAAACTAACCAGTGAGCTTTAAAAAAAATTTTAAAAGACACACACACACACCCCCCCACCCCCCCACCAATGCCCAGGCCCTACTCCCAGACTCCATTCCAAAAGATTTTCATTTAATTTGTCATCTCCCTTCCATATTTACATTACAGTGTTTAAAAGTCATTTTATTACTATTGCTATATTTTATTAATAGAAAACAAAAAAATTAAATGGGGTTATATTATAATAACTACTAAAGTGTGTGATTCTCCCTCAAAAGAGAATTAGAATAAAGCACACAGAGAAAACAGGTGTCAGCTATTAACAAATCCAGAAGTAGAATTAGTTTGGAAGCTCATGTTGCTGTGCACTTTATTCCCCTATGAAATATTTGGGACCGGGAGAGGTGGCTCATGCCCGTAATCCTAGCACTCTGGGAGGCCAAGGTGGGTGGATCGCTCGAGGTCAGGAGTTCGAAACCAGGCTGAGCAAGAGCGAGACCCTGTCTCTACTATAAATAGAAAGAAATTAATTGGCTAACTTATATACATGAAAAAAATTAGCCGGGCATGGTGGCACATGCCTGTAGTCCCAGCTACTCAGGAGGCTGAGGCAGTAGGATTGCTTGAGCCCAGGAGTTTGAGGTTGCTGTGAGCAAGGCTGACGCCATGGCACTCACTCTAGCCTGAGCAACAAAGCAAGACTCTGTCTCAAAAAAAAAAAAAAAAAAAAAAGAAATATTTGGGAGTACTGATAATGTAACCATTTCTGATAGGAAACTATAAATTAATTGGTACTATCATTATCTCTCTCTATAAATATATATGTAGATGTGTAGGATGATGAAGCTTACCGTCTGCTCTGACAGATTGATTCGAACAAGGGTATTTCCTGAAGCTTTTGCTAATGCTCCCACCAAACTTGTTTTGCCAACACCAGGGGAGCCTTCCAGCAGAATGGGTTTGTTCAGTTTCGTGGCTCTTAGGAGCCTCTGGGCATTCATAGCTGTGGTCCCTGCACTAAGTGCATAGTCAGCAATATTATTCCTAGGAAGGACAGGTCCTTAAGTGGAGAAAAACAAAACCACATATAAGGTGGGTATCACCAAATCATACAAACATGTCAACTCAAGATTTTAAGAATCCAGTATGTAGGCTATCACTAAAGTACCACCTGTAGTGAAAATACTAATCCCTACTGTAATACATCCCTACTTTTGGATCCAGAAAATGCTTTACAGGAACAGCCAATAGAACAGCACACCTTCTTCAACTGCACCTACTACACAGATCTCTCCATCTCCTATATACACACATGTACATATGTACATAAATCTGATTGCAAGCACACGTCTCTCCTTTCACAATCTACACCTCAAATTACTTTATGTACTTGCAAAACTTACCATTATAAATAGGTATTTTCCTAAAAGCCAAGTGTAAGCTAGGTGTATCAGTCACATGGTTTCATGTAAACAATTTCATCCAAGCTTTTTAGATCACCAGGTCAATTCAGGATACATCCTTAACCCATTAGGTAACTAAAGTGTAGGACTACTAGTAAGTGCAGAACTAATAGGGCATAACACTTGTGCCACTGTATGTCTCACACACCAGTTTGGAAGGAGTAGGGCTAGAAAAATACCTATTTCATCACCCTCGCAACCAAAACCACCCCAGTTCCAGGCCACTGTCATATACCTCCTACACAGGAGCACTGAATACTATGGCAAGTGGCTGAACTAAGGGATTTAATGGTTAGACCATATAGGAAAAGAATATTCATTTATATAAAATCTTTCTTACCCCTTGGTATAAAAAATGGGTGAATTCCCCAAAGGTTATCTATCCCAGTGAATTCTTTGGCCTTGAATCTGTCATAAATCTTCAATTCCTTTTTCTGACATTCTGTAAGTCGGACTACCTTGGCAAGTTTCTTGATTAGGAATTTCAGACATTCTTTTCGAGCCAAGAGGGCTGTACCAAACCCAGAAGAAGTTACCCCTAAAAGACAAGAGGATTAGTCCATCAACCAAAAGCACAACACCAAGCAGCAGAAGCTCTAGAGCAGGTTCCTGGGGGAAAGAGGCCTTATGAATTACAGCCTAAATATGATTTCTAGTGTAACCAGTTTTAACAAAGGAGTCTGACCTCTCTTCTCCCCAAGTCTATGGATCCTTAATTAAGCAGCAACTTATTCTGTAAAGGACTCCAGCCCCTCAGGGATAAATCAACTATTTGATTTATATTTGAGGCTAAAAACCCAGAACCTAAATATTGAATTTTATGAAATTATAGTAAACTTAAAGGACTATGGTCTATCAACTAAAAATGACAGCTCATGGTAAGAATTATCCATTGCTTCAAAAGTAAAGACATCTTCAACAGCCTTCTTTCTACTCACGGTTACCACTTGATGTTTATTAAGTACCTGGTCTATAAGCTTTGAGAAGTTTTAGCATATCCTTTATGCCAACCACTTTTCAAAGAGTAGAAAAAAAAGGAAAGCCATTCTGAGTTTTGGAAATGTTAAACTAAATGATTTTGCCAAACACTTGGGTCAGAGGCCCAGGCTTGCTCCTTTTCCTTCTACCCTCTACCTGAGCCCCTTGGCCCCACTAGCTAACAGAAAACATACCTGAACCTATTCCATCGATGTACACCAGGCATGCAGCATGGACAAAAGATGTCACAGTGGAGATGGTCTCTGGCCTTTTCAATGCAACTTCCTCCGCCATTGTGTTCATGAAGTTAACCCAAGACAGGATATCCCTGATACTGACCACACACCGTCGGCCAAACTCCTGTTGAGTCAGCCAATCAATGAAATCCAGCATTATCTCAGCTATGTCAGCCCCTAAGACATAGGATAAAAAAGCATTTTCTGTTTATGGAAGATCCCAGAATAAGAGTTCATAACCTGGGGCCCACAGATGGCCTAGAAGGGGTCTATGCTCCTTAGATTAAAAGCAAAGTTTTGTGAATGCATGTAAATGCTTTTTCTAAGGAAAGGGGTCCACAGCTTTTACTATATTCTCAAGGGATTCATGAATAGTGTTCCACCCCATTAAAAAAAAAGAAAAACCAACCTTGAGCATTACAGCTGCCCTGAAAACTGCTAAAAGAAATAAAGTGTTCAGACACAATTTTGAACTCAGGGCATAATAATTTTAGAAAACATATAATTTTTGTCATGTTATAATTTTGTTTACATTTACTTATATAACATTTATTATATACACTATAATGGGGAATGCCACCTTTTCAGTGGCACTTAGTTCAGGTTTGGATTTTTTTAAATCTATGCATCAGTCAAAATCCAGAGTTCTTCTCAATTTAAAAAAAAAAAAAAAACGAAGAAAAAAAAATCCAGCAAAAATTTTGTTTCATGATTCAAGGTCAATGACTTCTATCACATTTCATGTAATAAAGAATATTACCCAAAATACTAGTAAATACCAATATGTAAAGCAATTAAGTTAGTAAAAATAAATCACAAAGAATGCTCCATTGTCATTAGTAATTAAACAAAAATTTTTAATTTCCATCAAATTAATAAGGATGACATAATGGATTTCTTTATATTAAAAAAAGAAAACTGGCCGGGCGCAGTGGCTCACGCCTGTAATCCTAGCTCTCTGGGAGGCCGAGGTGGGTGGATCGTTTGAGCTCAGGAGTTCGAGACCAGCCTGAGCAAGAGCGAGACCCCATCTCTACTATAAATAGAAAGAAATTAATTGGCCAACTAAAATATATATAGAAAAAAAATTAGCCGGGCATGGTGGCACATGCCTGTAGTCCCAGCTACTTGGGAGGCTGAGGCAGCAGGATTGCTTGAGCCCAGGAGTTTGAGGTTGCTGTGAGCTAGGCTGACGCCACGGCACTCACTCTAGCCTGGGCAATAAAGTGAAACTCTGTCTCGAAAAAAAAAAAAAAAGAAAAAGAAAACTCCCTGTTTGGAGGGACTATTGCAACAGACACAACCACTAAGCTACTGGCAGCGTTGTATATCATACCATCTTTCTGGAGAGCAATCTGATCAAGGGGACCTATGCAGTTCCTTATTTCCTTTTAGAATATAACTCAAGAAAATAATTCTATTTTATTGAAACAGACTGTTTTGAGAAGTACTGGTTACAAAAATGTGAGACTGGAAAAAGTGGTCCACATGCCCTTCATAGGTCAACATTTTTATTTTAAAAATACATCAATTTCATACAATAATTTCTGCTATGTTCATACAATGAATATAATGATAACACTACTATAAAGATTTGTAAACTAAAAATACTAGAGAAATTAAGTGGAGTTCATAGTGGTATTTATATTTTGATTAAAATAATGCAATAAATAAATCATGTACTATGAATAGGATCAGAATTCGATTTAGAATGACATAATTAGTTGAAATATTAAATATTAGATATCTTTAAAAAGAAGCTGTTTTATATTTCATTATTTTACAAAAATATTTTTATACTGGGCTCCCTAATTAATTTCCATACAATAAAACGACTGTGGATTATTAAGCCACTTCTCCCTTACACTCCATGTTCCCTCAGGGTCTCTAATGCCTTCCCCTGGAGAAGCGTGCTGCTGTGAATAAACTAGCTCCCAAAGGGCAAGCTGTGAGGCTCGGAGGGAAGTCCTCAGGGCTACTATGCAGCACTCCGGAGACTGAGCAAGTGTGGCAATGTTAACAGCAGTCACACACTCTGCCATCTTAGCACAATCCAAATAACTTAACAAAGGAATAAGCAACCCATAGATAATTTGGAGGTTACTTCCCGGGGGAACCAGCCCCAGTGCAAAGCATAAAGACAAATCATACTATTTTTGTCTTCTGTCTCCCTCCTTTTACTAGAAGTCTTACAATAAATGTGCCATTACAAACAGCACACAACCTAGCGAGTCATTGGTTTGAGTGTGGTTTTTGTACTGACATTTGTGGCATCACCTGAGAACTTGTCAGAGAAGCAAATTCTCACATCCCACCCTGCACTACTGAACCAGAAACAGACACGCTGGGTGAGGGGCCCAGCAAGCTGTATTTCCCCAGGTCCTATATGAGTGTCGGGCAATTACAGGCTTGGTCAATTCTTGTGTCACTGGGTAACTGTCATACTGATAGGAATTAAAGAGAGAACAGCAAGTTCAAAAAGGCATGGGGACCTTCAGCTATTCAGGTGTATACATGTGAATGCAGCAGTTTGGTGTGGACCCTTCCTAGAGGGAAGTCTTTGCTCAGATAACTAGAGTCAATCTTTCCTAAAATACCACAGGTATTGGTACCCTGAGAGAATGGGTTCCCTGTAGATGTTTTCCACAGCTTTCCTGCCTATTTTTTAAGCTGTGCTTCAAGACACCTTAAAAAAGCTGAACCTATCCATGAATCCCAATCACAAAGAAGCAGATATCCTGTTATGTTCTTTTACATAAAAATGATCCAAAAAACTACATATTTAGTCTTAGAACCTGATCTGGGTTCTAAAATTAGGCCATTCATTATCTAAGATAAATATAAATACATTAAACCAATATAGGCTTAAAAAAAACAAAAAGCAGCATATAATAAATGTGTTGATTCCTACTGGATATTTTAAGAACTATTAAATTTAGGTTATGGGTATATGGGGATTGTTTTTTTTTTGGTATTACAGGCAATCCCCAGGTTACAGGCAAGATACATTCCTTAGAACATCTTTAGGTCAGAATTGTATGTATCTCGGATCTGATGAAGAGTGTATATATATGGTAATAATAACAACAATATTGTAATGGCTCATATGTGGTAATAATACAGTGTAATACTATAATACTAATTATACCCCATACTGTAATAAGTTACAGAAACTATTGTGCTTTCTTTTAATTCAAACAAAGAATATACAAACTTTTATAAAAAGTTTAATAGGAGAAAAAAATTTCAAAAAAAGAATATTAAAGGGTAACCTTCACCTAATGTTGCATCAATGCTAGGCTAACAGGAATGTTACACGTATTTTGATCTTCTAATGAAATCAATAATAATCTTTCCATTTCAATAATTAATCCACTATGCTGCTCAGTAATACTTGATGCTGTCACTGGAGCGCTGCCTTTCACACGTTCCATTATTCTCACTTCATAATTATTCCATAGTCGAGTGACTAAAGCCTAATGCTTTACCAATGAATGATGGCGTGTGGCCTTTCTCCGGACATTTATTTATTTAATTCCTTTCCATTGTAATCGCCTGTCTCTTCACCACAGGCTCACCTGGACTTTTGCTACAATGGACTTTTGTTTTGTATGCAGAGTCAAAAGAGTAAGCACGGACTCACCAAATTAAATTTAAAAGTTAAGACAAAGTGATACTGTACATAAGCAACTGTGTAAAGATGAGACTAGCTGCTAGGGTCAAGATGCTGCGCCAATGAACTGCTTACGCCACACGGGTTTGTTTAAAGGCACAGAAGAAACTAATTCCTAAATTGTTAATTATTTAATTGTAAATTATCCTTACGAGGTACCTCAGGAGTCCATTTGTAAGTACAGAACGCTGTAAGTTGGGTCATCTGTAACCTGGGGACTGCAGGTATTCTATTTTCCACATGTGTAAAATGTTTCATAATAAATTTTTTAAAGGAAGTGGAAGAAAATTACATAAGTTGATGACAACTAAAGAAATGCAGTTAAAATTCTATAAACACTTTCTTGAATTGGTAACTAAAATATGAACATTGAACAATTTAACAGAGGGTAACAAATAGGCTACCACCATATTTTCCTTAGATTTCATTTGTTCCCATTTCTTTATCTCCTTTCTCCTTGTAACACCATATATATTAATATTAATACATACAGCTAATGGGTGTATTAATACATACACCCATCCTTCCCAACACAATGGCCCCCTCAGACCAATTACTAGTACTACCTGCAAACTCTCACCTTTATGATCTATTCTGCCCAGAGACAATCCTGGACGAAGATTATGATTGATTATCTGAATTAAATCTTCACGGCTTGTGCTTTGAGGGCACCATATTTCCGTAAACCGGTTTCTTAAGGCAGGAGACAGCTATAAGACACATAAACTCCAATGTAAACTTAAAACCAATGAGGAAAGCTAAAAGCAAGTCCTTTGAAAGAATGTTAGCTGTTGAATCCAGCAAATACTACATGCTTCTTTTATCTCTACTAATAAATACAATTAATTGAAGGCCTACTTTGTTTTAGCTCCTTACATAACGTCCTACCATTAATCTCCTCCACATGTTCCAGTCTCATCATCACTCTACAGATATGATACAGAGCTTTGAGGCCCTACAGAGGAAGGGGTACAAGCAGGATTTCAGTTCCCGTAAAATCTGAACTCTTTAAGATTCTTCATTTTACTTTGCATTCAGTTACAACTAATAAAGAAAATAAAGAGCTAACGTACCCTAAGAAGGCTGTCTGAAGTAGGAGGAGAAAATTTATGTGGTTCAAAGGGAGTAAAAATACAAGGAGTTTTATATTTCACCATTTGTATAACCAAGAATCGTTTATCCCCTCAAGTCTTAGACCTTTGGCCCGGCCCTCTGTTTAGATTCCTCTTTCCCCTCTGAGGTTAATTAACCCTCTTCGCAACTGTCTGCAATGCCAGGTGTGCATATTATTAGTTTGTCATGACTTTGCTTTTATTTCATAATTGTATACCTAGTGTACCACTGAGGGACCTGTATCAATGCCTGCACTCAAGAGAAGTTCAAAAAAGACCCAGCAAATGCATGAGTATTCCTCGTCACCATCCTAGCCAAGCAATGCCTCTGGTGTTCAGGATCCTACCTTACTCTGCTTGTCAGACATGCAAAAAACAAAAGTAGCTTTGCCTTAGGTAAAAGCTGGCAACCTTTATATGAAGCTAAACTTAAGCTAACCTGGCAAAAGTTAACACACACAGTCTTAAAATCAGATACCTCAGTGGTGTTTCCACTTGCCAAGGAGCCAATTTATATATTTTCAATCTGAGACAGTAATGTATTTTGTTCCTTCTCTTTACACCACCTCTTGAAACACAGTGATAAATCTTTTTTCACATGTTACTGAGGAAACCTAGGCCCAAAATATCATACTCACATTTCAAGTACTCACACCAAATTATTAGAAATCTTAAATGCCTTCATTCAAGATCAACCTCTCTCTTTCTTCTTCTCCCTGATGTGCTACTACATCAACCTCTTACTAACTTTTACACACTGGGATCCAGCACGTGGAGCTGACTTCTCCAGTGAAAGGCTTTGTAAGCACGAAAGCAATAGTGTTAAGAGGCCATTAAGACAACTGATATACTTCGCCTGCAAAGCAGAAGACGTTCCTGGCTGTGACGTTTTTGCCACTTTAAAATCACTCATAAAGCCAGGAGTGGCTGGGTGCAATAGCTCATGTCTGTAAATCCCAACACTTTGGGAAGCCGAGAAGGCAGGATCATTTCAGGCCAGGAGCTCAAGGTCAGCCTGGGCAACATAGTGAGACCCCATCTCTACAAAAATTTAAAAATCAGCTAGGTATCATGGTATACACCTGTAGGTGTATACCTATAGGAGGGTGAGGCAAGAGGCTCACTTGAGTCCAGCAGTTCAAGGCCACAGTGACTTCAGATTGTGCCACTGCACCCCAGCCTGGGCAACAGAGTGAGACTCTGTCTCTTAACAACAAAATTAAATTAAATTTCTTTAAAAAATTTTAAAAGCCAGAAGAGTGTTTAAGAAAATGAACTCTAAAAGCAGATCATGGCCGGGCACGGTGGCTCAAGCCTGTAATCCTAGCTCTCTGGGAGGCCGAGGTGGGCGGATCATTTGAGCTCAGGAGTTCCAGACCAGCCTGAGCAAGAGCGAGACCCCATCTCTACTGTAAATAGAAAGAAATTAATTGGCCAACTAATAGATATAGAAAAAAAAAAAATTAGCCGGGCATGGTGGCACATGCCTATAATCCCAGCTACTTGGGAGGCTGAGGCAGCAGGATTGCTTGAGCCCAGGAGTTTGAGGTTGCTGTGAGCTAGGCTGACGCTACGGCACTCACTCTAGCCTGGGCAATAAAGTGAGACTGTCTCAAAAAAAATAAATAAATAAAAGCAGATCATGAGTAAACTTCAGATCCAACTTTTCTCATCCAAAAAACTAGGATAATAACTTTCACACAGAGATCCTATGAGCATTTGTTAGGATAACATATATAAAAGGCTAGGAAAAGTGACTGAAAAACAATTACATTTCAAGCACACACACATACAAAGTGAGATATCGAACAATGAAATGTTTATGTGTTCAGAATTATTTCTCAACCTAATGATGATTCTAAAATATCTTTTTACCTTTTACTCATAGTTTTATCCAACATAAAATTCCAAATGCATCATTACATACTATATTTATAATTATCAGTACACTGAGGTCAAAAACTAGAAAGAAATTACAGAATTTATTCAGAAAACAGTTTTACCTCTTTTTTTCCAAAGTCGCCCCCAGGGTTCATGGTTGCTAAGATACGGAATTGTTTCCCAGCAGTCAAAAGCTCTACCTCATCATCCTTATCTTCTGGGCTTCCTTTTTCAGCTAATACCAGAGACTTTTCCATTTCAAGGACACTGAAAAAAAAATTGGAGAAGATGGGAAAAGGCATATATATTCTTTCTATTTTGTGGTCTTTGATTTTACAGTGTCTCACTCTGTCACCCTAGCTGGAGTACAGTGTCACAATCATAGCTCACTGCAATCTACAAGCCTCTGGCCTCAGTCTCCCAAGTAGGTACAATTACAGGTACATACCATCATTTCCAGCTAATTTGTTAATTTTCTTGTAGAGACATGGTCTCACTATGTTGCCCAGGCTGGTCTCAAACTGCTAGTCTAAATCAAACCTCCTGCCTCTTTGGCCTCCCAAAGCGCCATGATTACAGGTGTGTGCCACGATGCCTGTTTTCCGATATTTTTTACAAGAAAAAAATTATCTGTTCTACTGAGCTTTCACTTTACTTGTCTGTAACACAAATTTTAAAATGACTCGCTATCCCAATTTCTGTGTATTAGAACAATATTTCTAATCGAAGGAAAAGGAACTCATTTTCTCACTTATGTCCTGTTACGGCATTTGTCTTAAAGTGGCATCTTGGCTGGGCATAATAAAAAAAAAAAAAAAAAAGGGTAACTTCTATGCAAGTGTTCATGGCAGCACTATTCATAACAGTCAAAAAGTGGGAGAGAAGTTCAAATACCATTAACTGATGAATGGATTAAAAAATATATAATACATCCAATTAGGAATAAAAAGGAACAAACTAATTATGTGTGCTGCAATATGGACGAAGCTCAAAACATTAACACAAAGTGAGAAAAGAGACCGTTTATATGAACTATCCAGAAAATTAATCTATAGATGCAGAAAGTAGATTAGTGTTCGCCAGTAGCAGGGGTGAATCCAGAAATTAAGTATGACATGAGGGATCTTTACTGAATGACGCAAATGCTATAAAATTGGATTGTGATGGTTGCAAACTCAGTAAATTTACTAAAACTCATTGAATTGTACATTTTATGATATTTAAGCTATACTGCAATATAGAGGGGAAAATGGGTAGTATTATATCAAAACTATATTGCTCTAAAGTTTTGAGAAGCTTTATAGCCATAAGACCTAAGATTCCGATTCCAGATTTTTTTAAAAAATTAAAGAGTAGGCATATAATTTGCCTTAGAAAAGAATTTTAGTTTAGGTTCATTTGTTCTAGCATTGATGCCCCACCTTTCTGGTTGACAGCAGAAACAAAAAACTTGGGTCTCTTAAAAGAGACTGAGTGCTGAAGCCGAAAGAAGTGGTAACTCATCAACATTTTCAGAAATCTACTGTGCACCTATGAGGAGCATTATTGTGTACAGGATTTAATATTTACAAAAATCACACCAACAATAACATCAAACACGGCAAACCTCTCAGGCATGTACCTGTTGAGTCTTTCTAGGACAGAGTCATCTGCCAGTGAGATCTCATCCAAGAGGAAAAAGCCATCCTCCTTCATTGCCAGAACAAGAGGCCCATCATGCCATTCAAAAAGTCTTGACGTGTCCATTTCTTCCTACAATTTGGAAAAGAAGTTGACAAAATTAAAAGACACTTGGGTCCACAAGACAAAACATGTGCGGTTTGCTGGTATCTACTGTAGTGAAGTAGTCATTCTATAGGGGAAGTAAGGGTCTGAGAACAGGGACTAAGTTGCTCATAAGGCCACCGCAGACAGCGAAATTCTGAAGATACACATATATAACTAAATCAGAACCTAGATCCAAAAACCCCACTGTAAACAAAATCCCACAGCTGACTCATGTCCAGAGCCAACTGTCGTTCTTTAAATGAATGAACATATCAACATTCATGACTGGACAGACCTTGTCCTTTGGCTTCTGTCTCGCTGGTCGCAGCCCACCCAGGAAGTCTGATGTCTCCATGTGTAAGTGGCAGTTGACTGAGTATAATTTCTGATTTGCTAAGGCTGCAAACAGCTGACAGATAGTAGTTTTCCCACACCTGTTAGAGACACACAACAGATTAACAAGGCATGTGATTCCAAACAGACACCCATAAGCACCCCCATCAACAAATGGGGAACAGTGAGAGCCTCACTGCAGCAGCAGACAGCACTGGCCAATGCAAGAGCTCTTCACCCAGGCTCAAGGCACCCCCTGCAAAACAGCACTGCACTCCCATGTTCCTTATACAGAAAGGGCGGACACTACACAGATTCCACCCTTTCCTAGATCTACCAACAACCACTAAATGATGGGAAAGAAATCCAATCCTTATAGACTTTCTAGAAACACTAGTTTATCTGCTCTTCTCTTTATAATTATAGAATGGCTCTGTTTAAAAGAGTTAAACAGACAAAAACAGCCCCCAATGATGATGCCAGAAATCATTCTTGTCCACAAAGAAGCTAGTCAGAAGGTAGAATAAAGTAAACAATGGCAGATCTCTTACTTGCTTCTTTGAAATAAAAAGAAAATGGGAAAAGAGGAAGGAAGAGAGAAAAGAAAGGAGAAGAGAGAAGATTGTGAAATAATTTCACGAGTCATTCTGAGATAATTCAAATAATCTTATGGAATTACAATGAACCCTAACAAGTTACTGTCACAGAATTTTACCCAGTATTGCAATTCTGGCCAGGGAAACTTCCAGGGCCCACATTACAGCCAGGGGAGATCCGCTGGCTTGAGGTCTTGCCTGCTGGCACAGGCCTATGAGAAACCGCTGAATAGGGGAAGGTTAAAAAGAAAAAAGAAAAAAAGAAGAAAAAGAGAGAATTTTACCCAGTGTCTCCAACCAGCAGGACTGGTTCACCGAATTCCAACGCCCTTCCCACAAGCATTGCCAGTCTCCGCATGCCCTCCGTCCACACGATGTGGGTGAACTTAGACTCCAGTGTGGGTATCTCAGTAGACAATTTACCTATCCAAGACAGAGCAGATATTTAGGTTCTAATGAGTACAATGCAATTCATACTCCTCTGTGGTGTTCAGCCTACTCACCTAGCAATTTTAGGACATTTTGTTTGGAAAAAAGAGACTGAGGACACAATTTTTTCTTGAAATGTTTCTCTAGGACTTCTTGTATCACATCAACCTCCTCTTGTTTCCTGACTCGACCTGCCAGGAGCATAAAACCTGGGGAGGGGAGAAGAAGGGGTAGAAAAAGAAAAATCATGAAGGCTCTAGTGCAAGGAATGTTGAGAAAACCACCTTTCATATGATGTTGCTGGTGGAATGGAAATGTGAAGAACTACTTTGGAAAACTGGGAGAGTCTATTACAACCAACCATATGCCCACCCTATGCCCCAGCAATATGACCTCTAGGTATCCCTAAACAAAAATGAACACATTTTTGCACAGAAGGACATATACAGGAATGTTCAGAGTAGCTTTATTCATAACAGCTAAAAAGTAGAAATGATCTAAATATTCCATAGGCAACAAGAGAATAAACAACATCTATTAACTCCATACAATGGATTACCAAAAAAAAAAAAAAAAAAAGGGGGATGAAGTCCTGGTACACAGAACAGCATGGCTGATTCTCACATCAGGTTGAGTTAAAAAGCCAGAACCAAAAAAGTACACACTACATAGTCCCCATTTAGCTGCAACTCAAGCACAGGCAAAATCAATCAGTGGTGACAGAAGTCAGAGTAGTGAAGTGGATACCTCCACTGGCAAGAGACATGAAAGAAATTTCTGAAATATTGGAAATATTCTACATTCAGCTCTAGGTGGTGATTTACATGGGTAAATATATTTTACTATATATCTCATATTAAAAGTTCTTAAAATATGTACTCTTCTATTCTTTACAAGAAGAGAAAATAAGACTCTCCTGAACTAGTTTTAGTCTCATTAACTAGCCCATTAATGACTCATTAGCACTTTTCAAATCTGAAGATTCCAATATGCTTTTTATCCCATCATGTATGAATCTCAGATGGCATAACTGCCTTTTCTCATAACTCCAATATTTTCTGAAACATCAGCTTTCTGTATGTCTCTAAGACACAAGGCAGACTGTGGTGACCACACTGCAGATAAATGGCCCACAAAGCTGCCACCAACCACCTGCCTAAACCCATACCCTAACTCCCACATGTGGCCACCTAAAGCAAAGATTAAGAAAACCCTAGCAAACCAATCCTGCTTAGCATAGAGACCTGTAGGAATAAGATCGCTTAAAAAAGCAGTTAGGACTGGAGAAAGATACGTTTTCTGAAATACCTAGTCAAATGTACCTATCAAACACTATTGGAGGCAAGTTTTCCTTTAAAAAAAAAAAAAAGCTAGACAAAGGACATAATTTTATACTGTGAGAGCATTTGTATAAAAACATACCATCATTGGCTAGATGCTGTAGCCAGTCATATTCCTTCTCGGTCTGCTCAGCCAATCTGTATCTTTCAGCCCATCGAAACAGATCGCGGAGGGTGATAAAGCCCTGCTTTCCAGCAAACACTGAAGAACTTCTGCGATAAGACTATTTTAAAGTAACAAAATAAATAAAAGGGGGCATTACTTGCAGTAAATAGCAAGACTGTACTATAGTTTATAATTCCTAACAAATTTAAGCTCCGCTGAAAATGATTTCATTCCACTGAATGAGATTAATTTTTTATAATATAAATGGATTATATTAGCTGAAGAAAAATGTTCAAACACATGTGTAATGCCGGGCACGGTGGCTCACGCCTATAATCCTAGCACTGTGGGAGGCCGAGGCAGGAGGATCGCTCAAGGTCGGGAGTTCAAAACCAGCCTGAGCAAGAGTGAGATCCCATCTCTACTAAAAATAGAAACAAAGCAATTGGGCAACTAAAAATACATAGAAAAAATTAGCTGGGCATGGTGTCGCATGCCTGAAGTCTCAGCTACTTGGGAGGCTGAGGCAGCAGGATTGCCTGAACCCAGGAGTCTGAGGTTGCTGTGAGCTAGGCTGATGCCCGGCAGTCTAGTCAGGGCAACAGAATGAGACTCTGTCTCAAAAAAAAAAAAAACAACACGTGTAAGTGAACAGTACAAAGAATGGATGTCCATCTCATATGCCATATTGAAAAATATTACAAATAATAATAAAAATGATGGGACACAATGTGGACTATAATAAGAGTGCTAATTATCATTAGTTTTTTGAAAAGTAATTTGACAACATAAACTTTCTGACAAAGAACACTTTTAGCCCCAAAAAACAAATGGCATTTTTAAAAAATCACCTGCAGCTTTGTAGTTGACAAGGAAAGCCACAAAAAATAGGTCTCTTTAATTATGTCCATCCAGGCAGTACAGGTGGCTCACATGTGTAATCACAGCACTTTGGGAGGCTTAGATGGGAGGATCACTTGAGGCCAAGAGTTCAAGATCAGTCCGGGCAACACAGTAACATTCTGTCTCCACAAAAATTTTTAAAATTAGTCAGGTGTGGTGGCACACACCTATATAATTCCAGCTACTCAAGAGGCAGAGTGGTTGATTGCTTGAGCTTAGGAGTTTGAGGCTGCAATGAGCTATGATCACTGTACTCTAGCCTGGGAGACAGAGCAAGAACCTAATTCTTTAAAAAAAGGACTATATGTATTAAAAAAACAAAACTTGCAGTTTGCCTGTGCTATTCCATCCTAAACAAAATACTACAATATTAAACACAAATAGGGAAACATCACCATATTTATAAATGTCGAAACATTTATGATATTAAGTTGTTGATTTATAAAAGAAAACCAAAAATAGATATTAATGAAATGCATTTAAAAGACCTTTATTCTGAAAAATAAATGGACAGACTCCTGTTTCTATTCAAAAATGGTATCAAAGTATCACCAAATTTAATCGACATATTCATCTGAACCTAAGTTCAATGACATGGAAATAAAATACCTGAAGGTCCAACATGACTTTAACCAACTTGCTGCAATAGGAGGGTGGCAAACTACACCTCTTGTGCAAGATTGTTTCCAGCTCAGAACTAGGCAACTCATCAAAGTGTAATTCCACAAACCGATTCCTGAAGGCTCTAGAAAGCACCTAAGGACAGAAAGAATATGGTAAAAAGGGCCTTTGAATCTCATTTCCAAAACGGAGGCCCTGACATTCACCAAAAAAAGAAAAATCCTTCAACAGACAACAATCTCATTCCTACCGAGAAAAATTTACTATTTGATGTGGTAACAAACTGAGGGAAGGGGGCAAATGAGACAGACCTTTCTGCCTCCATAAAGTCCTGGGGGATTTTGGGTGGCAAAAAGCATGAAGCGGGGGTGTGCTTTCACAACTTCTTGTGTTTCTGTTACGAGCAATTCACGGTTATCATCCAACAGCCTGTTCAGTGCCTCTAAAACATCAGTGGGGGCCAAATTTAATTCATCTAAAATAATCCAATAGCCCTTTCGCATGGCATCAATGAGAACACCTAGGAAGAAACAAACACTAAAAATTAGTGTATATATCAGTCCAAAGTTTTAAAATGTGTCATGTACACATCAACAAATCTTAGGTTATCATTGCATTTCAAAGCCAATTACTCTCTGCAGCTAGTCTTACTCCAAAACAATGTGACACTATAGATCAAGAAAGTACAATTTTCTATTAAAATATTCCCTTTTCCCCCTGCTGAAGAGTAGCAGCCAGGGCCGACAAAGTCATTTCCAAGTTGTTTAATTTTTCCTTTGTAGGTTGATTTCATTTTAAATCACCACATTCTCATATCTATTCCCAACTTCCCTCTAATACCCTATTCTTTGAATCCCTAGGAAATGAAGCAGCAATTCAACTGCCCTCTTTAAACTTTGGCCCTAGTCTTGTATACAGCCAGCAAGATTAATAGTATCTAAAGAAAGTCAGCCCCCTAAACATCATCCCTTAACTATCTGTAGCTCAAGGGCAAACAAAACCCTGCTGCTATGGCAGAGGTCCCTGTGCCTCAATTGGAAAGGATGAAGAATATTACCGAGGGAAAAGAGTCTAAAAAAAATGAATATCTACTACAAACAGAGTAGAATATTAACTGTACCTTCTTTAAATACAAGCTTCCCTGAGGAGTCAGACGTGTAGCAACCAATGTATTCCTGAATATCTGTGTGTTCATGGTTATTAATACGCACACAGTGGTTGCCAGTAGCTGCGGCCAGCCACCGGATCAGGCTTGTTTTACCAACTGATGTCTCTCCCTGAATCAGCACTGGATAGGTTCTGTAAAAGATCAGCCAACAAAGGAATTTTTAAACAAAGAAAACAAAACAGAGAAACCAGAATTTTGCTGTTAAAAAGAGAATACAGGCCGGGCGCAGTGGCTCACGCCTGTAATCCTAACACTCTGGGAGGCTGAGACGGGCGGATTGCTCGAGGTCGGGAGTTTGAAACCAGCCTGAGCAAGAACGAGACCCCATCTCTACTCTAAATAGAAAGAAATTAATTGGCCAACTAATATATATAGAAAAAATTAGCCAGGCATGGTGGCGCATGCCTGTAGTCCCAGCTACTCAGGAGGGTGAGGCAGAAGGATTGCTTGAGCCCAGGAGTTTGAGGTTGCTGTGAGCCAGGCAGACGCCATGGCACTCACTCTAGCCTGGGCAACAAAGCAAGACTCTGTCTCAAAAAAAAAAAAGAGAGAGAGAATACATCATTTAACATCATCATAAAAGAACATTTTTATATATACCTATGCACTGAGAAAAGTTTCTATGTAAAAACTGTTCCTCAGAAAACACTACAGAAAGCAATTCCAACCTCTCCAGCAATACCTGGGAGAAATAGTAAGTGGAACTATGTTACTCACTTACCCAAATAATAAGTGATAAGTGTTGATCAGCAAAATATCACAACAAAACAAAAAATACAACTTTAAAGATGGCCAAAGGCATCTGTACCTATTACTACCACCAAAGGTACAACCAGAAACAATGCTTTGCGCCAGCAAAAAAGTCATAGTACCGACTTTAGAATATTATCATTCTCTTGTCCAGTTAGTAAGAATAAAAGCTCTTTGAAAGTTAGGGAAGTTAGACTAGAATGTCATCGATGCCTATCATATGCTTGTAGAAACTTCAGAGCAGTGAGAGACAAGACCCACATACCCTGCAGAGACCACTCGGACTATATCCCTCAGGTTCAGCTTAACAGAGGATGTCAGAATGTATGTCTCATCTATTGTAGGCTCTTTGTCTCCCACTGAAATCCAATAGCCTTCAACCTGGATAAGCCGTCCTCCTTTTGGCTCTGGAATAGGCTGAAAGACACAAAAGTTAGAGAAATAATCCACAGTCTCATGACTACTATCCTTTCAGAGAGGGGCATAAAGTAGGAAAGAAAGTAAGTTATCACCAAGAATGCTGTCTTCTGAGTGTTTTCAACATTAAAACCCACAGATGAAATAAGAGCGTAAAATTAAGTTGAGAAATGAGGACAAAATGGTGACATGTATTGGTTTTAAAATGTGAGTGGGATAGGTGCGTTTGGAAAAATACTTGAATCAAAGCAACTGCCCCCCCCACCCCCACCCCCGCCCTCAGGGCCATGCGCAGGAGTTGACACCTGTAATCCCAATGCTTTGGGGCCAGAGGATCACTTAGGACCAAGAATCAAGACCAGACTAGACAACATAGCCAAGTACCCCGCCTCTATAAAACAATTTCCTAGATGGTTTATGATTCAGTTCTCTTACCTATCAAATGTCCACTCTGATTAAATATTTTTATCAAATATATGAATTTCACAGAAACCATGTTTTCCAAAAAAGGGAGAGTACTGTACTTGAGGAGGAGGGTTTGCATTATTATACTATGAATCTCCTAGATGACCTTTCAGAGCAACTAATCCATTAGGGATAATATTTGTGGATGATGGCATAATCCTTCTAAGATATGGTATAAATTATTAGGTTAAATTACACAAATTGTCATTTTTATTGATCAAAAATGGTCAAAGAGTAGTCAAATCTATAACAATGGAAAAGTACTCTTTTACACAAACATTTGGTCCCCAGTCTTCCAAGCTACAATTCTAGGCTGTGCTTTTAAGGGCTCCTTAGCTGAGGAGAGGAGCAATAGGAGTGAATAGGATCTTTAAGCTTCAATCACACCATGATGAACACACACAAAAAATAAGCAACCAGGAGATTTGACTATAATAATCAAAGCAAATTTGAGTCTTTTCTCAATGTTTTTACAGTTTACCACAAGCATTTATTCATGTGTTACTTGTCTAATTTTTAGAAATATTGCATCCAATGTAACTGCAAGTTCCAATGGCTCTCTTCCTAATGAACAAGCAATCAACGTGGAAAGAAGCCAATTTCTGAGCCAGATTCTCTCCGCCTTTTTCAGTCCCATGCTATTCTATTAGTATCATTTCCTCTGTCAAACTCAAATGGTTGTTGTTTATACTCATGTGCCCTCTCTCCAACAAAAAGCCAAACCATCAGTCAGAGGTACAGATTGTAGATAACTATGTGTAACTGTATAGTTTAGATAGACTACAGTAGAAGCATCCAATGAAATGCTATGTGGCCCTTAGAAAGTATGCCATGATCTCTGGTGCAAAACCAAAAATATATTCAACATACAGTTAGGCTAAAAAGGAAAGCTAAAGAATATTCTTGTGAGATGGAACCACTTACACATAACCTGTATTTAAATACATATTAGAATTTGCCTCAATAAATCAACACACACAAAAGAATTTGAATATGTAATAAAATAAAACACATATATTACAATTTAGCTGGAAAGGGTTCTCTACAGGATTTAAATTTCCCAAGAGTATGATTATTGGAAACTTTCACCTTCTAAAACATACATTTCTGTGATGTGTAAACTTCTTGCAACAGGTTACTTTTACAATTAGAAAGAAGATATATTAAAAAAAAGTCTGAAAATCTGGTAACTCAGGGACCTATTTCTGTTACACAAGTAAAAAAATAAAAAAAGAACATACCTGTTTCAGCAGACTTTTGACATTGCCAGGGACAATGTACTGACAAATGAGCTTCTGAACTACTGGGTGTGATGCCCTGTCAAGCTGTGTTAAGAAACCCAAACAGAAGCCCTAGAGAGAAAACAAAAATATGCTTAACACTAATTACCTTTCTGCAATACCAGCCCAACTTATTTCAGAAATGAAACTTAACCTCTTGGGTGGTGCTGCTTCCCAACTTCACATGTGAGAAGGTGGTAGGTAAAGGATAGGGTAGCTCTGATATGAACCGTTCTCCGCTAATCTTATTAACAGGAAAGCATAGGCAACCTAGCATATGCATCCCCATTTCCTTCTTCCCAGGGTGAGTCTATCTGTTAAGCTTCTAAGTGAAACAGATTTTACAGAGACCTCATAGAGTGAGCGCTGGATGTTGCCACACGGATTGGAGGCTGCAAATCGCAAGGCCCTGCAGAGAGTCCGAAGGCTGTAGTGAGGTCTATGGCCGGTCCCATCCACCAATTTAGTCCCAGACTCTTTCCGTAAAGCTATATAGAAGCTATGAAGAAGATAAAGTTTAGGTGATTTTATTTACTAACAAGTATTCATTATTTTCACTTCTCTACAAAAGAACCAAAGAAGATTTTTTACATCAGAAAAGTTCAAGCTTACATGTACTCACCATCCAATTGGTTTTTTTTAACTGATCAACACCTAAGCGCACATATAGCAATAACATTCATCGGGTGTCAGGCAGATGGGAGGGAGAAGGGGGCATGTGTGTATATACACACATAATGACTATGATGCTCACACTTTGGGGGATGGATGGACATGCTTGAAGCTCTGACTCAGGTGGGACAAGGGCAATATACATAGCCTAAACACTTGTACCCCTGTAATAAGCTGACATAAAAAAGAAAAAGAACTATTCAAGCTTACATACGACTTCCTAGAATGTGTCAAAACCTCTCAGTCTCTTTTAAATCTATTTTTCACATATTCAGAAGCCATCTTCAAAATAAAATGAAGGTCTGCTGATTTCCTTTGGGAAACTGGGAAAGGCACAGAGCAATTCCTATAGCAAAAAGGTACTGACAGAGAAGGGTAAGAAGCTTCTGTGTTCTAGAGTTGGCACAGACTTGAGGGACAAAAGAAGTTCCTGTTAAATCTATAATGGTGATGAATAAACACAGAAAACAGAACTTGTGGTGTTCTGAAAGGTAAAGATATGGCTTTAATCAGTAAAAACACAATGTATAAAAAATATTTGTTTAAAACACAAGGAACAAAGCACAAAATGTACAGTAGAACACTCAAGATCCTATTTCGACCCCTGTATATTGTATTTCTTTCTACAAGACACACAGTGACTTGCCCAGAATGACACAATTACCTTTTTATAGAATCAGTACTAGAAATGAGGTTGTCTGACAGAAAAGATTGCATTCTTTCTATATGGAATACAAAAAACCAAGAAGACAGTCTCAAATTAAAGCACCAAGCCACACAACCACTCTATACTTTATCAAGATAAGCCTCTATTAATTCCAAACCTGACACAATCAATCCTATTAACCTTTGTTCCCCTATATCCCACATATCTACTGTCCAATGTGAGATGTAGGGGATCACCATCAAGACAGATCATATACAAACCACTTACATTCACAGCTCCTACAGGAATTCAAACTTTTAGCTATGAATACACAGGTTATCAGAAGAGTGTTAGCTGAGTGTTTATATAGTCTCATAGACAGCAATGCATAGCTTTCTATATTGTTTCCTTAGGAAAATTTGAGGGAGTTGATATAAGATTCCAATTTCTTTTTCTTTTTTTTGAGAGTCTCGCTTTGTTGCCCAGGCTAGAGTGAGTGCTGTGGCGTCAGTCTAGCTCACAGCAACCTCAAACTCCTGGGCTCAAGCAATCCTCCTGCCTCCGCCTCCCAAGTAGCTGGGACTACAGGCATGCGCCACCATGCCCGGCTAATTTTTTCTATATATATTAGTTGGCCAATTAATTTCTTTCTATTTATAATAGAGATGGGGTCTCACTCTTGCTCAGGCTGGTTTCGAACTCCTGACCTCAAGCAATCTGCCCGCCTCAGCCTCCCAGAGTGCTAGGAGTACAGGCGTGAGCCACCGCGCCTGGCCTAAGATTCCAATTTTAAAAGACAATCTAAATAATAATCTCTCCATCAGTGTTCTCAGGTAGAAGCAAAAATGAAAAGAAAAAAATGTGTCTGTGTGTGTACATTAGGTACACATTTTACGTTCAGAGAAAGAGTTTATTATAAAGACACACCAAAAAAAAAACCTACTTTATGATTCCTTGCACTGTGCTCTTGTTCATACTCAATGCTTTCAGATAATCCACAATAAGAATTTGTAAGTCTTCTTTAGTTTCCAATTCTTCTACATAAAGTTCTGTGAACCTGTAAGACAATTACATAATAAACATTTTAGGAAGTTAGTACAACTAGGCTAAAAATGGAAACATAATAAACAGAAGAACTTATGTCAGCTCATTTCAACAGCTTATATTAAAAATATAAAAGTCTTTCAACATGAAATACAAACTGACAATAAAAGATAACGTAACTGTTACCCAAATTATACCATTATTCCTTCTATGCAATGTGTCTTCTATGTATAGTCCAAGAAAGTTACAAAAACAAAACTTACCTATCCTCATTTTCAAAAGGTGTTTTTTGATTGTAACTATATTTTAAAAAAACAGTAATACAAAATAAGCTCCCTCAACATCAAAAATAAAAAGATTAAATAAGAGAAAATAGGCCGAGTGTGGTGGCTCAGGCCTGTAATCCTAGCACTCTGGGAGGATCGCTCAAAGTCAGGAGTTCAAGACCAGCCTGAGCAAGAGAGAGACCCCATTCTCTACAAAAAATAGAAAGAAATTAATTGGCCAACTAAAAATATATAGAAAAAATTAGCCAGGCATGGTGGCGCAGGCTGATAGTCCCAGCTACTCAGGAGGCTGAGGGAGAAGGATTGCTTGAGCCCAGGAGTTTGAGGTTGCTGTGACCTAGGCTGACGCTAGGGGACTCTAGCAGGGGAAACAGAGTGAGACTCTGTCTCAAAAAAAAAAAGAGACAGAAAATAGTTACTTTAATGCCATTTCTAAAATTTTGCTAAGAAGCTTTTATTACTTTTATAATGGTGAGAGGGGATCTAATAAAATTTTAAAACTCAAAATAAAATGTTACCAACAATAAACTTTTCTTTTCCCAAATGGTACAAACATAAAACACAAATAACTAAGTACTCTATTCATGCATAATTAATGAAAAATGAAAGAAACTTAAAAGGCCTTTTACATATCACTAGCCTCTTCCAAGAGGACTGTTACTAAAATGCACTTATACTGTTATATGCTATCCTGTTGTATCATATATTAAGCTTTTCTAATACATAAAAGGATATCTGAAGAAGGAAAGATTTTTGTCAACATCTATGAGCCATTAAGTGTCATAGTAACAACCCAAAGGAAAAAATTCTCCAGTGTTTCAGAATTTCCCATATGACTACCACCTATAGAAAGGAGTGGAATGTGACAAATAAAAAAACCAAGATTTCTGTACCAGAGGAAAAAAATTTCAACAGTTGCTCTAAAGTATTGGTTACGTTAATATTACCAATTGGTAAAGAAGATTGTTTTTTATTTTTACTTATTTTTTGAGACAGAGTCTCGCTTTGTTGTTCAGGCTAGAGTGAGTGCCGTGGCGTCAGCCTAGCTCACAGCAACCTCAAACTCCTGGGCTCAAGCAATCCTTCTGCCTCAGCCTCCTGAGTAGCTGGGACTACAAGGCATGCACCACCATGCCCAGCTAATTTTCTGTATATATATTAGTTGGCCAATTAATTTCTTTCTATTTATAGTAGAGATGGGATCTTGCTCTTGCTCAGGCTGGTTTCGAACTCCTGACCTCAGGCAATCCGCCTGCCTTGGCCTCCCAGGGTGTTAGGATTACAGGCGTGAGCCACCGCGCCTGGCCAAGAAGATTGTTTTTAATCCCCAAGAATCACGTCCTCACCTGTTTCTTATTCCTGGTGGGAGATTTCTTTTGCCTACATCAGTTGCTGGATTCATGCAGGCAAATAAACGGAAGTCAGGGTGACGAACTAGTGGCTCTGTTAAAAGACAATTATAAATTCTCAACAACTTATAATAATCAAGTGACCAGCCACAATTCCCCAGGGGAAGACTATCTAACGCCACAGAACCCCAGACCCAGCAACCCTGTCTCAGGCTCAGCCAGCCTGGTGCTGGCTGCTCACACCATCCTTGCCATTTCTGAAACCTCACTGACATCACCTTCCAGACCTATGCATACAACTTTATCTTATGCTGCAGTTCCACAGTTTTTCATGGTATTTATTCATTGTTATCTTCTATCACCCATTCACCCATTCATATTTTATCTCAGTATCTATTACCCACAACCCAAACATCTTAACAAATTATCTTATTGCATTCTCCATTTCACCTAACAACAGTTCGATGTACTTTGCAGAAACTAAGTATCTAAAAATGGACCAGGCTTGGTGGCTCAGGACTATAATCGTAGCACCCTGGGAGGCCGAGGTGGGAGGATTGCTTGAAGTCAGGAGTTTGAGACCAGCCTCAGCAAGAGCGAGACCCCGTCTCTATCAAAAACAGAAAGAAATTAGCCGGGCAACTAAAAATTTAAAAAACTTAGCCGGGCATAAGTAGCGAATGCCTGAAGTCCAAGCTGCTCAGAAGCCTAAGCCAGGAAGATCGCTTGAGCCCAGGAGTTTGAGGTTGCTGTCAGATAGGCTGACGCCACAGCACTCTACCCAGGCAACACAGCAAGACTCTGTCTAAATAATAAAATAAAATAAATAAATAAATATCTAAGAAATGGACAAATTCCATTGGGAGGCCCATGCTATCCACCTAACCGAAAGAATCTCTCTTTAAAGTGGCCAAAAGGCTTAATACCAAGTCAAACCCCAAGAGGTTCAAGTGCTACCTGTGTCTCCTCGATCCAGCAACACCAGGGATCCAGAAGACCCTTCAAGTAAACCACTCAGACATTCTAATATTTCTGGAGCAGCCAGATTAATCTCATCCAACAAGATCCACTCTCCTTTCTTTACAGCTTGAGCTAATGTACCCTGAAAAAAGATAAAGTAAAATGTTAAAATTCTATGTCAAATAAAGACACACTCACCAAGAGCAGTTATGCAACCAGGGTTAGAAACAAAGGCAAGGGCTAATCCTTCATATTCATCCTATTCAATGAGCCTACACCACAACTACCAAATTACCATCAGCTGATCGGTAGTTAAGGCCAAGTTAACTTTTTAAATATTCAAAAGAGTCAGGCCGGGGGTGGTGGCTCACACCTGTAACCCTAGCACTCTGGGTGGCCGAGGCAGGTGGATTGCTCAAGGTCAGGAGTTCGAAAGCAGCCTGAGCAAGAGTGAGACCTCGAGACCTTGTCTCTACTAAAAATAGAAATTAATTGGCCAATTAAAAATACATTAAAAAAACTAGCCGGGCATGGTGGCGCATGCCTATAGACCCAGCTACTTGGAAGGCTGAGGCAGGAAGATCGCCTGAGCCCAGGAGTTTGAGGTTGCTGTGAGCTAGGCTGATGCCACGGCACGCTAACCTGGGCAACACAGTGAGACTCTGTCTCAAAAAAAAATAAATAAATAAATAAAATGTTGGATATATACGTATATACACAATGGAATGTGATTTAGCTTGAAAAAAGAAAAAATTTTGTCATTGCGACAACATAAATGGAATTGGAAAATATGTTAAGTAACAAGCAAGGCACAGAAAGACAAATACCACATGTTCTCACTTACAAGTAGAATCTGAAACAATACAATTTTAAAAAGCAGATAGTAAAACAGTGGTTACCAAAAGTTGTGGGGAGTAGGAGGAATGTGGAGATGATAGTCAAAGGGTATAAAGCCTCAATTAGACAGAAAAAATGAGGTTCTTTTTTTAATCTTTGCAAGATATATTGTACAGCATGGAGAATATAGTAAATAATAATATACCGCATATTTCAAAATTGCTAAGACAGCAAATTTCAAATGTTTTTACCACAAAATGTAAGTATTGAGGTAATGGATATATTAACTAGTTTAATGTAGTTATTCCATATTTTATTCATGAATCATAACATCACTTTGTACCCCACAAATATATAGAACTATAATTTGTCAACTTATTAATTTTTTAAATTATTTTTAAGATATTAATGGTGGGCCGGGCGCGGTGGCTCAAGCCTGTAATCCTAGCTCTCTGGGAGGCCGAGGTGGGCGGATCGTTTGAGCTCAGGAGTTCGAGACCAGCCTGAGCAAGAGCGAGACCCCATCTCTACTATAAATAGAAAGAAATTAATTGGCCAACTAATATATATAGAAAAAAATTCGCCGGGCATGGTGGCGCATGCCTGTAGTCCCAGCTACTTGGGAGGCTGAGGCAGCAGGATTGCTTGAGCCCAGGAGTTTGAGGTTGCTGTGAGCTAGGCTGACGCCACGGCACTCACTCTAGCCTGGGCAATAAAGTGAGACTCTGTCTCAAAAAAAAAAAAAAAAAAAAAAAAGATATTAATGGTGGTGCTCATCGAGACCTTATAATTTACCATTAAGGACATTTTTAAAAATTTCCCCCCCCAAATCCTTATTTTCATTAAGTGTTTTAAAATCATATACATAAGCACTAGAAATGTCAACACAACGAGAATATAAAATGGTAACCTGCCTAAAACGTTTGTGTCACATCAACTTTCCCTTAACTTAAATAACTAAAACAAAATACCTCTACAAATGCAAATAATAGGACATTTTCAGTCATCTTCATCTGTTGTTGGGCATGGTTGAGTCTAAGACCAAATGCTTCCCATTTCTCCTTTATGAGCAACCCTGAAAAACAATAAAGATAAGAATTTAACACATATTTCGAGTTGTAATATGTACGACTTTTAAATACAAAATATATACAATTAACAAAACTCACACAAAAGTTAAGCATCTTGGACAAAAGTATAAAAACACTGAAGAGTAAACACTTAGATAATACTAAGCATATTCCAGATACTGTATTAATTAGCTCACTTGTAGGCATCTTTTTATGTGTTAGTTAACTCATCTGTCCCCCACAGCAACCCTGTAAAGTAGTTACTCTAGATGAAGAAGCACACTGAAGTTAACTAAGCTACCAAAGCCCATCCTGAGCCGTGGAATCTGGCTTTTTATAAATTAGCTATTTCGGAGGAAATGTGATTGACCACTAAGCAGTACAAGAGCACATCAGTATTACTAGTCTTTTGTTTTTGTGGGAAATCATACCAAGAATCATGGGAGCAATACCACTTCATAATTAGTCACCTTTGCCCTAAGTCCTAGAAAGCTCAAAATCATATTACTTTATTCTTCCCCCAAACTCTCCTCTTAACTCTGCTGAGTTGTAGCCTGTGCCCCCCCCCCACCTGCAGTCCGGGTCACATCCTTACCAGTTTCACTCTCCTTTTCATCCTTGTTAACAGCAGACTTGTACACATGTTGCATTAGCCTGAGGAGATCCTGCCAGCGTTTCTGCCTGTAACAGGTCTGAATGTGCCCCAAGAATGTAAAGTTTTGTTTCTTGGAAAATGTCTGGGCAAAGAGTTCTTCAAATGCCTCCCGTAAGGGTAGCCAAATAAGCTTATGGTCCACTGGTTTATAACTGAAACAAAAAGTAAATGTGACTCACAAACGTCTTAAGTCAATAGATACTAGAAAGCACGGCTCAGAAAATAGGAGTATGTCTAAGGTTTCATTTAATCCAAATCAGAAATTCTACCAAAATATTTAAAAATAAATAATCAGCTTTAAGGCCCTCATTTTTATAAAGTATCTTTATCCATGATACAAATTTTATGAAAAATCAATCTAAAGGATCCACATTTACAAACCAGAGTAATTAAGTCTGTATTTCTCCTATTAATATTCGATACATGCAAAATATATTTAACCTAAGTTATAAAACAGAGAAAACTAACCATACATCCTAAGAATAGGAATATTACCTCTTCTCTATCATATCTTCTTGCCTCCTCCTAAATTTTGTCTCCATTCCTTCCTTTGTTGTTGGGTTTTTTACTTTTTCTCTTTCTTTCTTGAGACAGGGTCTTGTTCTGTTGCCCAGGCTGGAGTGCAGTGGCCTAATCATAGCTCACTGCATCCTTAAACTCAGGGACTCAAGCAATCCTCCCACCTCAGCCTCCTGAGTAGCTGGGACTACAGGCACCAGCCACCATACCGGGCTAATTTTTCTATTTTTTGTAGGGACATGGTATATGCTCTTAATCAGGCTGGTCTCAAACTCCTGGGCTCAAGCGATCCTCCCACCTCGGTCTCCCCAAAGTGCGAGGATTACAGGTATGAGCCACCATGCCCAACTACACAATTCTTAAAGAAGGGAGTCACTCATTCATCTATAATATATGTTAAAAGATTTTATTTAGATCACTTGCTAATAATACAAGAGTATAGAAAGCAAAGTCTATCCTAGCACTCTGGGAAGCCGAGGCAGGTGGATCGTTTGAACTTGGGAGTTCAAGACCAGCCTGACCAAGAGCGAGACCCCGTCTCTACCAAAAATAGAAAGAAGTTAACTGGACAGCTAAAAATATATAGAAAAATTTAACCGGGCATAGTGGCGCATGCCTATAGTCCCAGCTACTTGGGAGGCTGAGGCAGAAGGATTGCTTGAGCCCAGGAGTTTGAGGTTGCTATGAGCTAGGCTGACACCATGGAACTCTAGCCCAAGCAACAAAGTGAGACTCTGTCGCAAAAAAAAAAAAAAAGCAAAACTTATTTCCAACCATACAAAAATTGAAAAGTAAAGTTCTCTCTTGATAACTGATACTAACCCACCAAAAAGGCAAAATGGATATACAAGGGCTGTCCAGAAAGTATCCAGCTGTATAATATGAAAAATAGAGACATTTATTGAAGACGATACAAGATACAAAAAACAAGAAATAGTGTACACAGTACAATGATGCCTCAGTCCCCTTCAGAGTAGGTACCTTGGGACCTCACACAGTTCTCCTGGTGTTTCTTAACCTAACCCGTACATGTTCAACATTCTCAGGTGTTCTGCTTGTTAACAGCCCTTCCAGAACATGGTTCACTTTCAACAGATTCTCGACCATCTTTGAAGTATTTGTGCCACACTTTTATTTGTGCTACACTCATTGCGCCGTCCCCAAAAACCTTCTGAATCATCTGAATAGCTTCCGCGGAGGAATGTTCAAGCTTAACACAAGATCTGATGCAGAATCATTGCTCTACTCACTCATTTTGAATGTGATGACCACACAGTACACATGCACAACTCGATGGCTTCTAGCACAGTGATGTCATCATTGTTCATATGTGTATCATAACAGCCCACTCTCCTAGGCTATCAGGTTACATGAATGTCACACACAACATTCTCCTTATATTAACAATGGTTGGATACTTTCCGGACAGACCTAGTTTTCTAATACCGTTTTCTAATACCAAATTCCCACCAAAGCAAAATTCTAGCTAATCATATTTTGATTCTAACCTTTTTGTATTATCAATTGCATCAGGGCACAAATAGACTCCTGTGAACCCAATATTCTTAAAATGACTTGCATGGGCTGGGCGCAGTGGCTCATGCCTGTAATCCTAGCACTCTGGGAGGCCGAGGCGGGCGGATTGCTCGAGGTCAGGAGTTCAAAACCAGCCTAAGCAAGACCCCGTCTCTACTAAAAATAGAAATTAATTGGACAACTAAAAATATATATACAAAAAATTAGCCGGGCATAATGGCACATGCCTGTAGTCCCAGCTACTTGGGAGGCTGAGACAGGAGGATCGGCTGAGCCCAGGAGTTTGAGGTTGCTGTGAGCTAGGCTGACGGCACGGCACTCACTCCAGCCTGGGCAACAAAGTGAGACTCTGTCTCAAAAAAAAAAAAAAAATGACTTGCATGGCTGACATAACACTACAAACTCTTAGAAGAGATGGCCCCAGTCCATGGTCAATTAGTACAAGATTAATGCCATTTGTGTTAGGAATACTTAATAGTAAGAAATTACTGAAGACACACATAGATACAGAGTAGACATACACATTACTATAGACATGCCAGGTACAATAACAAATCACATATATTAATAACAAATTACCAAGTGCCCCAATGACAATGAAGAGATTATGCATCAATTAACTAAACAAAAGTAAAATAAAAATGAGAAAGATCTGAGAAAAACAAGTGACTAAAGAATTAAAGAGAGGGCCAGGCGCGGTGGCTCACGCCTGTAATCCTAGCACTCTGGGAGGCCGAGGCGGGCGGATTGCTCAAGGTCAGGAGTTCAAACCCAGCCTGAGCGAGACCCCATCTCTACTATAAAAATAGAAAGAAATTAATTGGCCAACTAATATATATATATATATAAAAAAAATTAGCCGGGCATGGTGGCGCATGCCTGTAGTCCCAGCTACTTGGGAGGCTGAGGCAGCAGGATTGCTCGAGCTCAGGAGTTTGAGGTTGCTGTGAGCTAGGCTGACGCCACGGCACTCACTCTAGCCTGGGCAACAAAGCGAGACTCTGTCTCAAAAAAAAAAAGAATTAAAGAGAGATAAACCTCAGCTAATGGATTTTAAGACAGAAGATAACAATAAAAGCTTTAATTAGTATATAATTAATATGTGTACAGCAGAACGTAAATAATGGGTAAGAAAAGGAAAGACACCAAAAGAAAGCAGGATTCCAAAGTACCATTCTATCAGATCTATAGATTTTTTCAGTCAAAAAAATGAACAAAGTAGCAAGTAGGATCTGAAACAAGAGTAAAAATTAAAATACTACGCACAATATGATCCTCAAGGAAAGGGATAAATGAAGAGGTTTTGGTAGACTGCATAAAGAATAAAAATGACTGAAAGTTCTATTATTTTATGTCTTTAAGGATTTTTTAAAGCAATAGCTCAATATAAGATATCTCACAGCATGCCTCAGTTTTACAAGCTTCAGCACAAACTAAAATTATTTGTAAAACTAACATATTCAAAAACACCAACAGGGAAGAAAAGCATTTTACTGACCACAGTGAATACAATGAGCAACATTTAACCAAGCGGAGGAGCTGACACTTCCATTCTTTAAAGTTTCAGAGAGATGACTGAACTGCAAAAGGGTCTAGATTGAAAGTAGTGTGACTCAGAACATATTCTTTAGATAAACTACACACACAAATATTAGTTGATTACATACTTCTCTTGTTTTTCTTCCCCTTCCAGAGTATAATCTTTAAGAACAAAGACCTCCCCGAAAAAAAACAAAAAAACAGAAAGACTTCAACTGTACTTTAAAATAAAGAAAACTATCTACATATTCAATATTTCCTCAATAAATCCAAATAAATACCATTTGGGTAGGGAAGAGGCGCAAGTCTTTGAAAAATTTTCCAAGGCTATTTTTGAGCTTTATAAGAAAACAGGGCCAGGCATGGTGGCTCACACCTATAATCCTAGCACTCTGAGAGGCTGAGGCAGGAGGATTGCTTGAGCTCAGGATTTCAAGACCAGCCTGAGCAAGAGCAAGACTCCGTCTCTACTAAAAATAGGGGAAAAAAATTAGCCAGTCAACTAAAAATAGAAACAAAAAATTAGCCGGGCATGGTGGCTCGTGCCTATGGTCCCAGCTACCCGGAAGGCTGAGGCAGGAGGATCACTTGAGCCCAGGAGTTTGAGGTTGCTGTGAGATAGGCTGATGCCATGGTACTCACTCTCTACCCTGGGCAACAGAGCGAGACTCCCTTAAAAAAAAACAAAAACATAAAAAAAACAAGAAAGGAGAAAGGGGAGAGGGGAGAGAAGAGGAAGAAAAGAAAACAGTATTTCTTACCTCGAGGAATAAACACAAATTAACAAGAAAGAAATTTTAAGCCATACTTACCCTCCAAGCAAGTCTGCAGTGTCACTTTGTTGATTCATATTGACAACCCTCAAACGGTGGCCTTTAAAAAAGAGCAAAAGAATTACTGTAGGCCAGGCATGGTGGCTCAAGCCTGTAATCCTAGCTCTCTGGGAGGCCGAGGTGGGCGGATCGTTTGAGCTCAGGAGTTCGAGACCAGCCTGAGCAACACCGAGACCCCGTCTCTACTATAAACAGAAAGAAATTAATTGGCCAACTAATATAGATAGAAAAAATTAGCCGGGCATGGTGGCGCATGCCTGTAGTCCCAGCTACTTGGGAGGCTGAGGCAGCAGGATTGCTTGAGCCCAGGAGTTTGAGGTTGCTGTGAGCTAGGCTGATGCCACGGCACTCACTCTAGCCTGGGCAATAAAGTGAAACTATGTCTCAAAAAAAAAAAAAAAAAAGAGCAAAAGAATTACTGTAAAAACTTAAAGACTAATCATATCCAGTGTGTGCCTTAAGGGCGTAGGGACAGAGCACAGGTTGAATTTTGAAATGTCTATTTTCTCTGACCCTTCAGGAATCTTGACTGTCCAAGGGAGAGGGGAGAGGGGGGAGGGAGAGAGAGAGAGATTCACTATGGCATTGTTCCTCTAGCATCAAATAACTGAGAACAACAAAAAGACATTGACCTTCATTAGGTCAATGTCTATAAATTAGAACTAAATAAATATCCAGTATATAATATTATTCAGCCATTAGAAGGAATGAAGCATTGTGTATAAAGTTGTCCAACTTGCTTAACTAAATTCAATATGTAGAATATAATCCCATATCTGTTTTAAAACACAATCTAGCACATGTATTTGCAGAACACATATTAGAAATGGACTAAGATAATTCCATAGAAAGAGATTACATGTGGTGTGGTGGTACTTTTTAAACTTAAGTGGTCTTTGGACTTTTTTTTTTAAGTAGTCAGTGTAAAAAGTCTGGGGCAGAGCGATGTCCCTCTAGGGTTACCTGTGATGTGAGCCAAGTACTGAACAGCAGAGGTTTTGCCGGTCCCCGTCTCCCCCACCAGCAACACAGGCTCCCCTTTGCTGACACACACTGCAAGCTGTTCAATGAGAACAGAGGATGGCCGTGTAGCAGCAAAAGTGAACTTCTCCCTGGGAAGGGTAAAAAATGAGTATAAAAACCAGGCTGCAAGCTTCTTTTGGTATTGCTCTGAGGAACCAGATTTTCTAGATTTAACAAGAATAAGAAAACAGCTCAGAGAAACTGTCTACATGCTGTAACAGATAGCCTTACAGCATATAAATTATAAAATTCAGTCACTCTCCAAACACTGAATATTCATATTCAGTATTCAGTATTCATATTCAGCGTGGTATTACGCTAGGCTCCAGAGATTGAAAACACCAATAAGACATTACATGTACTAATTATGTCATCTTGGGCAAATTACTTAACCTACCTTAGTCTCAATGTCCTCACCTAAAAGATGTGGACAATAATAGTATCTAATTGTAACGAGTTGAATAGTCTTTCCCCAAAATTCATGTCCACCCTGTGAATGTGACTTTATTTCAAAATAGGGTCTATAGATTTAATCAAGTTAAGATAAGGTAAGGCAGCATTATGGTAGGCTTTAAATGCAGTGACTAATGTCCTTTTGAGAGAGACATTTGGAGACACAGAAACATAACCAGGGAAGAAGGCCATGTGACAACAGAGAGAAACTGAAGTGATATAGGTACAAGCTGAGGAAAACCAAGGACTGCTGGGAGCCAAGAGAAACCAGGAATAGGCAAGAAAGTATTCTTCTCTAGACTCTTCAGAGGGAGAACTGTGGCCCTGCTGACACCTTGATTTCAGACTTCTAGCGTCTTAGAACTGTGAAGAAATGTTGTTTAAAGCTTCAAGTTGTAATTTGTTATGGCAACCCTATGACACAAAAATACTAGTTCACAGGATTATTATAACCGCTACATGAAAAAGCACATGTAAAGCACTTAGCACAAAGCCAGGCATATAGTATTTAATAACCATTACCTAGATCTAAGAATCTTATATAACCCCAGACTTAAGAATTTTACAGACCAATGTTAGATATGGCCTGACTTTCAATTGAGGCTTACTTCACTAAACACAGTCAGTAAAATCAAGGACTGACCTCTACTGACATTCATCACCTCCTTCACCTATTAACACCTAGTTTCACAGAACATACTTTGGGAAAACACTACTCCTTACTACACATGTGTTTTGTGCTAGACTACACCTTCTATCAAGCTCCGAGTAACCCCACAGTTCACAGATTAGTTTAGAACCTTACTTCTGTATGTGAACAGCCTCACTTTGTTTCCGCAGAAGCCGCACTCGACCCACTTGCACATCTAGTTCATTGATCACAATTTCTGGTTTATAAAGTTGACAGAAGAATTCAGTCTATGGGAGGGAAAGATTTTACCTGAGTAAATATGCATATACTCTTTGAACATTTCCTTACCCAAGCCAGTTTATTGTGCCTCTCTAATTAGCTCTCTACTAATAATCACTCTAAGACAGGTGAGTTAATCAAGGAATTGTTTTTCATTTTCCAAATTTCTAATATTAAGTTTTTGAAAACATTGATGTTTCCCTGAAATGGTACTTTTTACCCATTCAAATAAGCCTCTGCCTATATCTGAAGTGAACACATTGACATATCCCAATAGAGAGAATAAAAAGTATGCTCTACACCTGAAAGAAAATCAAAGTAGTGTTTCTCCAGCTAAGCTTTCCTCTTCTTTAAATTTCTAACATAATACAGGAGACGGTGGTACATGAAACTACAGCCAAAGCAAAAAGAGAAGCTGTGGTATACACTCCTGGTGTCTGCTCAGCAGGCATTCCTCTTTTGTCCTCATCACTAATCCAAAGAACCCAGATTCTGTTCAGGTTTGGGACAGAAGTGAAAGGAACAAAAGTACTCTGGGAAGGTGAGCTCCTTTCAAACCAAAGAAGATGAATACTTATCAGTCAAACCCAATCATGCTGGTTTCATTCCTCTCACCTAATAAAGTTAATATATTTTATTGTTTTAAGTCCCTTTCATTAAGGTGCTCTATTATCTCCAGCCAAAAACATCCCAACTATTTCAGAAGCGTAAGAAAAATTTCTAGTATTGCAGTTCTCAACATAAGGCTTTTTAGAGTCATCTTTCTTGTGCAAAAGCCAGACAAATGTCTCAAGATGAGACCCTGAGTGAAAGGCTTTGTCCTCCAAAACTATATATTTTGATATAAAACAATGGCAATATATTAATGTCAGCAATGAATCTAAGTAATAAGTATACAGGTTTTCACTGATACTATTCTTTGCAACTTTTCTCATGATGGAATATAATAATAAAAAGATGGGGAAAAAATCTGAGCACTTAATCACACAAAGGTGTTACTAAGACATAGTTACAGTCCTGGGTCTATGATCTACAGAATAAAAGGTTCATTACAAGACTAGAGAACAGTAAGGTATACATATGATAATAGGACATGAGGAAGCTCACTTTAAGAATGTGGAACACATGGAAAACTATTTGACACGGGAATACTGGAAGTTTTATGCCCACAATAAGTGTCAATAAAACTGCCAAATTTTATAGAGGAGTTAACATCACAAAAGGTATTCCAAGTAATGATTTAGGAGGCAAGCTAAATATCTCAGCTTTCTTTCAATAATGAAATAATAATAGCACTACATACCTTCTTTTTAGAAATGTTCAATTTGCTTCCAATAACTTCTGCCATTTTCAGTTTGCTTGTACGCTCAGAAAGCATTGCTGTGAAACAGTCCAGAGCCTATTAAAATAACCAAAGTAAATGACAACTGATTTTAAAGATAATAATCACAGAGTTTCACTTTCCTGGCCACAAGGAGGAAGAACATAAAATTCAGCAAGAACATTTCTGCAGGACTAAAGGGATTATAAAAAAGGTACCCAACCCCAGATTCAAGACCTTACCATAATAGACAGACAGGACACCAACAAATGTGAAGGATTTACTACTGAAATACTAGCAAAATTAAAAAACAAACAAACAAGAGACCTCAATTTGCAAATCCTAACTTCAGGCAAAACACAGTGATTAGTGGTAATCATTAGGTAGATGGTTCATGTGAAAACTGACCCCATATAATGCCAAAGTAACACCCAAAGATTGCTTTCTAGCTATAAGGGGAAACACATGGTATACAACACCAGTTGTATACCATTATCCTAACCCAGTACTTAACAACTACCAGTAGGCCAACTAGGTATGTCTTCTGAAGTAATGAAATATAAAGTACCATCAAAAATAGATTCTACCCAAAAGAAAAGTTAAACTTGACTCCATCAAACATTTTGTTAAAGTTCTATTTATAGAAAATGCAAGAGAGGATATAAGGTAAAGGACACCATGGCTGTCCTTTATGTATGAGAATGTATAAAGAATATATCCAGTCTCTGCCCCCAATTCTTGACACAGAGCTTCAAAAAACCCTTGGAATTACTTCAGTGAAGAGTATTTTTTTATTATTCACAATGAATTCCTTTGGACCACACCTGAGTTTATGTTAACTCAGAAATTCATGGTGGATCCTTAGATAATTTTGAGGGAAGGGCAGGCCAAGCCAGAAAGAGCAAGCTCATGATTAGGGGTTGAAACTTTCAGCACCACCCCCAATCTCTGGAGAATGAGTTCAACCACAAAGCCGATGACATAAGACCCCAATTAAATGCAAGATACACAAATCCTGGAGAGCTTCTTGGTTGGTGAACATATTAATGTGTCTGGAGGAAAGCATACCTTGACCCCATGGGAATGGGAACAGACCCCTGCTCTTGGACCCCTCCCAAACCTTGCCCTTTGTATCTCTTCCATTTGGCTATTTCTATGTTGTATCCTGTATAACAAGACTGTAACTGAAAGTATACCACTTTCAGTGAACTGAGTCATCCTATCAAATTATTGAACCTGAGGGGGGTCACAAAAACCCTCAATTTTATAACTAGTGGGCCATAAGTGTCAGTGCCCAATCCCCCAGGCTTGCAGCTGGGGTCTGAAATAAAGATAGTTTTGTGGAAGACTGGCCCTTAAACCTGTGGGGTCTATACTAACTCTGGGTAATGCCAAAATTGGACTAAAATAATATCAAGACACCAGTTAGTATTACAGCAACAGAGAAGCAACCAGATAAAGCCAGAAGGTAAAACATATTGCAAAATGAGGGATGTCTTCAACAAAGTAGTGTCTTTAAAGGGAGACTCTGAAACTGTAAAAGTAGTCTTAAGCCTAAATGCATAGGGAAAGATCTGGAAGGACACATATTAAGATGTTGGTGCTAGGGAATCTCTGGATGTGGGAATATTTTTATCATTTTGCTTTGTTACATAGTTCTATTTTCAACAATCCATACATATTGCTTCTCTATTAATAAAATACTTGTATATGAATGTTCACAGCAGCATTAGTAATAATAGTCAAAAGGTAGAAACGACACAAATATCCATCAATAGATGAATTTGTAAGACAAAATGTGTTCTATCAATACAATGGAATATTCTTCAGCCTTAGAAAGAATGAAGTACTGATTAATGCTACAACATGGATTAACCATGAAAATATGCTGAGTGAAGCAGCTAGATAGAAAAGGCCACATGTTGTACACGATTCCACTTATATGAAATGTCCAGAATGAACGAATCTATATAGAGAGAACGTAGATTAGCCCACTGCCAGGGGCTCCAGGGAGAGAAAAATGGAAGTGAAGCAATTCATTTCTTCCTGGGGCAATAAAAATATTCTATGATACAATTAGATAGTGACGATGGTTATATAATTCTGTATACAGTTTTAAAGAACCACTGTATACTTTAAAAGGATAAACATTATGGTACGTGGATTATAGCTCTATAAAGTGGTTTTATAACACACACACACACACACACACACACACACACACACAATAACATTCCAAAATAGAGAGTAAAAAAGAGGAAACCATCCTACCAATGCCTCAATTTTATTAGAAGTACAAAACAAGGTTATCGGCATGAAATGAGAAACCTAGGAAAATGGGAAGGAGAGTTCACTAGAGAACAAAGAATGAGGATAAAGACCACCACGGCATTTCAGGGTTTAGCTGAGTGTTAAGTGTGCATTCCAAAGGTGCTTTTTTTCTGCACAAAGTAACTTTACCAAACACAAAGATGTAAGTGCAAACCAAACTGGGTCACATTATTCTCTCCTCAATCCTAGCTAACAGAAAACACAAAGCCTTATAATCAAAGCCCACCGATCGTCAGGTAGCACGAATTTTATTCTTAAGCAGGCAGGCATAAGTCTCCCTTTCTTCTTATTGAATACGGCAGAGGTATAATTCAATAGGGCTTCCCTTACAACCAACACATTTCCCCCTCAAGGCTATACTTTATAACTTCCACATAATTTCTCTTGACTAAAGATAAAAAGCCCTACTGAGGTAAGTGGGGGGTTAGACAAATACAAATTTATCAAATAGACTAGGAAATTACATATAGGAATAACTACTACATATCTTAGAAACAACTTTAATTTTACTATCTGTTTTTTTTTTTTTTTTTTTTTTTTGAGACAGAGTTTCACTTTATTGCCCAGGCTAGAGTGAGTGCCATGGCATAGCTCACAGCAACCTCAAACTCCTGGGCTCAAGCAATCTTGCTGCCTCAGCCTCCCAAGTAGCTGGGACTACAGGCATGCGCCACCATGCCCAGCTAATTTTTTCTATATATATTTTAGTTGGCCAATTAATTTCTTTCTATTTATAGTAGAGATGGGGTCTCGCTCTTGCTCAGGCTGGTCTCGAACTCCTGAGCTCAAACGATCCGCCCACCTCGGCCTCCCAGAGAGCTAGGATTACAGGCTTGAGCCACCGCGCCCGGCCACTATCTGTTTTACTCTATCTCATACTATTCTTCTTCTAAAATGACAACCAAAAATGTTTACTACACCCAATTAGTTTTAGGGCAACTTTTGTTCAGTGTTAACTAGCTAAGGATAACAAGCCAGACCTAGAGAAAAACTGTGACAGCAATCCAGAGACAGAAACAATGGAAATTATAGAGCCAAGAGAAAATAGACAGGAAGATGCTATCTTACCTCTTGAAAAATATTTAGCGATGCTGAAGAAGATGAACTGTCAAAGCTATGGGCAATCCTATTACACCAATTCAGTAAATCCCTTAAAAAACAAAAAAAAGAAAGAAAGAAAGAAAACACCTTAGGCTGAAGACATCAGAGGCATGAGAATTTATTCAACCCATTTAAGTCTGGGGACATCTGACAACTCTCCCCTCTTTGGGAAGAATGTGAAGATAAAAAGTGTTCGGGGAAAGAAAAGTGAAGGTTCCCAGTCTTTACTCCTACCAGGAAGTGAACTAGCACTCATTTCTCCCCGACTGATGTCAGACTAGGTAGTGGAAAGGTGGGAAGCAACTAACTCAGATCAAAATGAGTTGTCCATTTCTGATTCTCACCTCACACAGGGAAAGTCAACCATTAAGAACGGAGGGCAATGGCACAGACCTCATTACATACAGCAAAATCCAAGACGATTTATTTAAGACCCCAAGGGTTAGAAAAGAACATCTAGCTAAAGAATTATGTTAGTGACTATTCCCAAATTTGTCTTTAAAAGTTATTTTTCTTTTTCTTTCTTTTCTTTTTTTTTTTTAAGAAACAGTGTCTCACTCTGCCACCTAGGATGGCATGCAGTGGCATCACCAGAGTTCACTGCAGCCTCGAAGTCCTGGGCTCAAGCAACTCTCCCATCCCAGTAGCTAGGACTATAGACATGCGCCACCACACCCAGCTAATTTTTTTAATTTTTTTGTAGAGCTGGGGTATTGCTATATTGCCCAGGCTGTTCTTGAACTCCTGGACTCAAGCAATCCTCCCACCTTGACCACCCAAAGTGCTGGGATTATGGATAAGAGCCATCACACCCAGCCAAAAGTTATTTTTTAAAACCCAAGAAAAGACCATTACCTTAATCAAGCCTTCCCAATCAGTAATTATATATCTGAAAAAGGGTGCCGACACTATGAGCAACCTGGAAGTTTAATTATAAAATCTGACCTTTAATAACCAACATTTACTTCTAGCTGGTAAGGAATTCTGAGGGAAGCATTTTTAAAATCTCAACTCAAAAATGTGTTTAGTCCAGTACCTTAGAGACAATTCTCTCCCCTCAAGGACTGGTCTTTTGTTTTCTCTTCGGGCTTCTGAAACTTCCACAGATGCCTGTTCGCATCCAACAGAACTATCATTCTGAGAGTGATGTTTCTCTCCAGTAAGTTGGATATAAATGTCAAGCAGGTGATCAGCTGCTGCCAAGAGGCTGGGATATCTGCTCTGAAGAACCTGAAAGAAGAATAAAAAAGAAAGAAAATTTAGCAGGAGACATAGTGATTTTTAAAAGCACATGTAAACTGCTGCTGAAACCAATTAGATAAAAAATCGATTTCTCTATGTAATTTGTTATCTTTACCAAGTATAAGAACTTGCATGCGGCCAAGCACGGTGGCTCATGCCTGTAATCCTAGCACTCTGGGAGCCCAAGGCAGGAAGATTGCTTAAGCTCAGGAGTTCAAGACCAGCCTGAGCAAGAGTGAAACCCGTCTCTACTAAAAACAGAAATATGAGCCAGGCATTGTGGCACACGCCTATAGTCCCAGTTACTCCAAAGGCTGAAGCAGAAGGATCACTTGAGCCCAAGAGTTGGAGGTCGCAGTGAGCTATGATGACACCACTGTACTTTACCTGAGTCAACAAAGTGAGACTCAGTCTCAAAAAAAAAGACAAGAAAAGAAAAGAAATTGTACCCTTACCTACTCTTGCTCCTACCCACATCCACCTACCACAAAGAAATACCGTAACTTTTCTACCCTAAACTCAGTTATCTGGCACAATCTCACCATTTATAACACAGCTTAGCGGGTAGAAGTTAAATGGTAAAAGGGCCTCCAAGCAATCCAAACAAATGTATCCTGGGCTAGAATGCCATGGCCTCAGCCTAGCTCACAGCAACCTCAAATTTCTGGGCTCAAGCGATCCTCCTGCCTCAGCCTCCTGAGTAGCTGGGACTACAGGCGTGCAACACCATGCCCAACTAATTTTTTTCTATTTTTAAACCCTTGCTAATTTCATTCTATTTTTTAATAGAGACAGGGGTCTCGCTCTTGCTGAGGCTGGTCTTGAACTCCTGAGCTCAAGCAGTCCTCCGACCTTGGCCTCCCAGAATGCTAGGATTATAGGACTGAGCCACCACACCCGTTAAAGAATTGAGTACTATTTCTCGAAACACAATTCTAGTAAGATTCATTATGTAAAAATGCAAAGCAAATCAGAAGCAGTTCATAGGAAAAGGAAAAATATGCAGCCCTAAAGACGTCATTGGAAAAAAAAGAAAAAAAAAAAATTGTTAAAAGCAAACCACAATAAAAGAAAATAATGTTAAGTACTAATAAAAAACAGTTGATCTTTTGACACACAATAGTTGTACAAATGTAAGGATATGCAGTTGATCTTGTAAAAGCAAGCAATAGGCCGGGCGCAGTGGCTCATGCCTGTAATCCTAGCACTCTGGGAGACCGAGGTAGGACTGCTCAAGGTCAGGAGTTGGAAACCAGCCAGAGCAAGAGCGAGACCCCATCTCTACTATAAATAGAAAGAAATTAATTGGCCAACTAATATATATACAAAAAATTAGCCAGGCATGGTGGCGCATGCCTGTAGTCCCAGCTACTCGGGAGGCTGAGGCAGCAGGATTGCTTGAGCCCAGGAGTTTGAGGTTGCTGTGAGCTAGGCTGACGCCACGGCACTCACTCTAGCCCGGGCAACAAAGCGAGACTCTGTCTCAAAA